>JAOPJO010000002.1:17045753-17055852 GCA_027123675.1 Molva macrophthalma
TCCTGTGGTGCAGCCACCATCCTACACTGGATTGTATCCAGTGATATCAGGAATCGTAGACATTAAAGGGGAGGTGAAAATAGACAAAGAAAGTGGTGGGGCGTGTGGATCACAGAGAGGGACAGACCCAAGTATACACATGGATTGTTACAAAGGTATCAGAGACATTCTTTTTCCAGAATGGGATGATGACAGTGATGAAGGGCTTAGCGGAGATCCTCAAAGCAGAGGGTCTTATGTAGAAGGACACAGGGAAGGAAAAAGATCAGAAGCGGAGATTCAGGTTAGGAAAGAGGGAGGTGTAGGACAAAGTGAGAGTAGAGAGAGTGAGGAATGTTCACAGGATGGAGAGGGAGAGAGGAAGCAGAGGAGGGAGGCCTGGCCAAGAGATGACAGTCATAAATCAACACAAAGCCCCCTCGCACTAGAGCTCTTAGCAGAGCTAAGGGCAAGACAAGCTAAAAAAGGGGCAAACAAAACTCCTGCTGGTGTTTATCCAATCCTAGTAAAAGGATCTCAGATTCAATATGTCCCATGGGGTTCGCAGGACTTAGAAGGGTTGGTAGCTAAACTCCCTAACATAAATGAAGGAGCATCAAAGTGGATAGGAACATTTGAGGAGTATACAGTGGGTAGACTAATGGCCGTGGGGGACCTCAAGGCTCTGTTGGCTCGAGTGGTGGGGATATCCAAGATGGAGAGTATCCTAGGAAATGGGGGACTGGACTACCTGCTAGACAAAACCATGGATGGAACTACATTTGACACTTACAGACCGACCACCTGGAGCCTACTCCGAACTGAGTATCCAACTCGTGTGGACCATAAGAGCTTAAGAGGCCACGCAATGGGGGACACAGAGAATCCTGCGTCTTACCTACAGAAGCAGGTTGTGAAATGGCGTATGGAAACAGAGAAAGATCCGGAAGAAGACCCATTGGTCTCTGTCATTTTTAGGACATCCATAATAGAGACACTTCCAACCTCAATCCGAAATAAGCTAGAAGATGTAGTCGGACTGACTTCATCAAAGTCTCACAAAGAGTTCAGTGATCACCTGGTTCATGCAATGGACAGATACCGTCAAAATGAACTCAGAATGCAAGAACAGAGCCGAGAGGTCCAGAGAAAATTGTCTCAGCTCCAGTTGGAGGAGTTGACAAGAAAGGACAAAGATAAGAAAAAACAAGCAGTTGTGTTGGAGGCAAACACAATGGCGCCGATTCTTCAACAGGCCCCGCCACAGCAGTCCTTCTCTCAGGCTCCGCCCGAACCGTCCTCCTTCCTGACACAACAGCCTCAGAGCCTAAGGTCACCTGAAGCACCAGTTGTTAATGTATACACACAGAATAGTGGGAATCCAAACAATAGAAGCAGACAGAATCAGTAAAGGGGAACACAAGGACAGTTTAGATATAATCAACAGCAGGGACAGCCCAACCAGCGCAGAGAGCCATTTAGATGTTGGGGATGCAATCAGGAAGGCCATATCCAAAGGAATTGTTTGGCAGCCAGGCAACAGGGACAGCAAGGACAAGGACAGCGACAACAGCAAGACAACCATCAGGGACAGCAAGGACCTTGGATGGGCCAAGGGTTCTAGGGCTGCCCAGGGAATCCACAAGGGGAGGGTCAGTTTGTATCAATTACAAAACAGGCTGATGAGGAACCAATACTGCAGGTTCTGATAAATGATAGAGGCACACCAATGATGGCTGACACTGGAGCAGCCTACACATGTGTAGGTTCAAAATATGCCTCTCACCTCCCCATGGCAAGAAAATTCGCCAAAACTGTAGGATTCTCGGGACGGACGCAGTTAATACCTATGACCGCTCCAGTTACGCTAAAACTGCACGGACGTGCAGTCACACTACCCATCTTAGTATCAGACACCACACCGGTCAATCTAATTGGAAGAGATGCATTGTGTAAATTAGAAATGCAAATATTGTGCACGCCAGAAGGCATATTGATTGAACCCGCAGGGACAGCACCTCAAATGACAGTATCAAAATCAAAGACAGCAAACGTCTATTGGGTCGGAGACATTCAAGACCAAGTAAATGTAACAATGAGAAAATGGGGAAGTTATATCAAAGCTCAAATCCCTCAAGCAAGAGAATCAAGGATCGGTTATCATTGCACTCTAATGTATGACCCAGAGCAAGACCCCGAACTCGAAAAAGAATGGCAAAAGACAGCTGCAGGAAAGAAGGCGACGATAGACTCACAGTATATCATTGTTGGCCCAGAAGGAGCAGCCATGACAGCGGAAGATGCAGATCAATCATCAGCGATAAAGGATTGGTTTAAAGACACTCATGCAGCACCTCACATTACCTTATTGATAAATAAGGGATTTGAAGCAAAACAATTAGGCAAAATGATGCTTGATGAAAAACAACTAAAATGGGTGTCAACAGAAAACCCACTAATCCTTCAGTCATGTTGTGAAAAGTACTTAAAAATCTTGTGTTTAACGTATGTAACAGGGGTTTTAGAGGAAGTGGAAGTAGTTCAAAAACAGCAAAAACAACTAACCACAGAGAAGTCACACATGAATAAACAAATTGAGCTAAAAGCAGAAATGTCAGCCAGAATACCAGAACAGGTATGGTCAAAATTTGACACAGATGTGGGCCTGGTACAGTCTGCCAATCCGGTAAAGATTCAGATTACACCGAATGCTAAACTACCATGGCGGAACCAGTACTACATGAAACCCGAAGCTGTAATTGGAATAGCACCTACAATAGAAGGTCTAATAAATGCAGGCGTGTTGATTGAAACAAAAAGTAATTGTAACACCCCTTTGCTTCCGGTACTAAAAGCAGACAAACAAAAATGGCGTTTGGCGCACGATTTACGAGCGGTAAATGAGATAGTAGAGGAAATGCAGGCTGACGTTCCGAACCCTCACACGCTTTTGACAAATGTTCCACCTGATGCAAAATTTTTCACAGTTATTGATCTATGTGGAGCATTTTTCAGTGTACCACTTGCAGAAGAAAGTAGACATCTGTTTGCATTCATGTATGATGGTAAGCAATACACATATACAAGGATGCCACAAGGCTTCAAACACTCCCCACACGTGTTTAACCAAATATTGAAAAATGATCTGGAGGACTTGGTGCTACATGGGACACTGATACAGTATGTGGATGATCTTCTGATATGTTCTCCCACGTTGGAGCAGTGTCACGAGGACTCCATGGCAGTATTGGACAAGTTGGCTAGGGGAGGACACAAGGTGTCACAGAAAAAGTTGCAGTATTGCCAGACAGAGGTAGAATACTTGGGGAGGCTAGTTGCACATCAGACTAAATTGATAGCACCTAGCCAGTTGGAAGGGATAAGTCAAGCTCCCCAGCCGCAAACCGTACGACAAATTATGACATTCTTGGGAATGACGGGGTTCAGTTCAGATTGGATAGAGGACTATGCCTTGAAAACCGCACCATTGAGGGAAATTATGAAAGATGCAGGGACGACAACACTACAAGCCAAATTGACATGGAACGCAGATGCAACAGCGGCATTTGAAAACATAAAACAAGAGATGCAGGGTTCAAGTGCATTAGCATTACCAGACTACACCAAACCGTTTCTACTCTTTGTCGCAAATAGAAGTCAGGGGTACGCATCAGCAGTGTTGATGCAGGATTCATGTAGTGGACGGCAGAAACAACCCATAGCATACTACAGTTCCAAGTTAGATGCTGTAGCACAAGGCTATCCACCGTGTTATCAGGGATTAGCTGCAGTACAGTATGCTTATGACAAAGCCTCGACCATTACGATGGGGTACCCGGTAACTATTTTCACACATCACAAAGTCGTTGAGTTAATTGACAAAGGAAAGTTTGTACTGACGAACTCAAGATTGTTACAACATTTGACATTACTGACCTTTCCCGATGTCAGCATACAACGTTGTTCTACGGTGAACCCTGCAGAAAAAATTCTGTATGATTTTGAAGGTACACCACATAATTGTGTAGCTGACTCACTGAAGTATACCAAGTTACGGCCTGATTTGTTGTCTACACCAATATATGGGGCAGAAGAAGAACTTTTTGTAGATGGCTCATGCTTCAAAGACCACCTGGGTAACCACGCAGGGTTTGCGGTGGTGCGACAGAATCCGGACAAAACCTTTGCTGTCATTCACAGCTCTGCTTGTAAACAGCCATGTTCAGCACAGCTGGCTGAACTAAGAGCTCTGACAGCTGCCTACCGAGAAGGTGCTGGAAAAATTGTAAATATATACACAGATTCTGCATATGCACACGGTGTGTGTCATTTGTTTGGGGCGGTATGGAAGATGAGGGGATTCAAGAAGACCGATGGGTCTTCCATACTGCATTGTGATCAGATTGTGGAGTTGATGTCGGCGCTGTTATTGCCAAAACAAGTGTCCATAATCAAATGTCAGGCACACAGGAAAGGTAATGACTACATCACAGAAGGTAACAACGCTGCAGATGAGGCTGCCAAGGTGGCCTCGAACAGTAGTAGGGCAGTTCAGGCGGTGTTGATCATACCTGAGGCTACGCCTACTGAAGATGATGTTGTCCGCATGCAAGAGAAAGCTGGTGTCTATGAGCACAACATGTGGCTGAAGAGGGGTGCGGTGCGCACTTCAACGGGGTTGTGGAGAACCCATGATGGGCTGTTGTTGGCCCCAACTGCGTTGTTAGGTTTGCTTATCACTAATGCGCATGGTTTTGACCATTGCGCAAGGGGGGAAGTAGTTAGAAAGATAAGGAAACAGGGTTATTGGTCGCCATATCTGCAAACAATGGTTGATAATCAGCTAAATGAATGCGAAGTATGCGCGAAAAATAATGTAAGAAAAACAATCACCACTCCACTGGGACACATTCCAACACCTGAGGGCCCATTTAAACATCTGGTCTTAGACTATGTAGACATGATCAAGAAGGTTAACGGTAAAAGATACATGCTTGTAGTCATTGACCGATTCAGCAGATGGGTGGAGGCAGTCCCATCAAAAGATCAAAGTGCAAACACGGTAATCAAGTTCTTGACAAGAGAGGTCATGCCAAGGTTTGGAATTCCAACAGAAATTAGTTCGGACAATGGATCAGCTTTCATTCAGAAAACTTTCAAAAATGTGGTGCAGCAGTTACGCATCAAACAGCGATTAGGTTGTGTTTACCATCCCCAATCACAGGGAATGGTGGAAAGAGTAAATGGGACACTCAAGACAAAAATAAACAAAATACGTGCAAGCGCTAAACTAAATTGGATAGATGCACTCCCACTGGCACTAATGAGTTATCGCATGCAAACTAACAGAATGACGCATTTAACTCCGCATGAAATGCTTACGGGTCGACCCATGCCAGCGTCCTTACAAAGGACCTCCGCTTGAACAGTTAGAAATGGAAGTAAAAGAATATATCAGGCAACTAATTGTGATTCACAAGCTTATCTTTCAGCAAGAGAAAAGCAGGACTCCAGAGCTGGAGGAGAACCCACCAAGTGGGGTGGAACCAGGTGACCAAGTGTACCTGAGGGTGTTCAGAAGAAAGTGGAACCAGCCCAGGAGAGAAGGACCATACAAAGTCACCAGTGCAACTCCAACTGCCATCCAGGTGGAAGGGAGTTCCACCTGGTACCACCTCAACCACTGCACAAAGGCTGCACAACCCAGGACGAGGGAAGAGCGTGGGGAGGAGTTGGATGCAGCCGCACCCAACATTGACCAACCACCCCAGGACCAGACCCAGCCCAGCCAGGAAGATGATGATGCTGAAGCTGGCGAAACTGCTCCTGATCCTCTACAGCCTGTGGCAAATCCCACCGGCCCAAGGACGGATCCAGAGGAAGGGTGAAATCACACTAACAGAGCAGACCGGGAACAGCCAGGAATCAGATGGTAACAACAGAGAAAGCATTAAAGTGTTGCAGGAAACGCCAACCCCGAGGTATTCAGGAATAGTAAGCAGTGCAAGGAAGAAGAGGTCAGAGAAAGTAGCCTTATATGTTAAGTTACCCTCACAAGAATCAGAACTTGATGATGTACTTGTTGTCCTAACTGTTATGGCAGGTGGAGAACGGCTATGTGCAGTAATTGTGCAACGAAACAGAACTTTAGCCTGGGGACAAAATCTATGCAAAATAGGTCTTTTAAAGACGCATGAACACTGGTGTTTTACGGTTGAACCAACAAATCAATGGAGGCATCCCATAGATTACCACCATGTAGCAATAGATAAAACGCAGCCTCCAAGTAAAAGAATAGGAACGATAAAATTGTATCAACTAAGGGAAGGAACCTCTTGTATGATACAAAAGCGACATGTTACGGTTACTCAATCAATGCAAAATAGGCCAGAGGAAGTTTTAACATCAGTCACCAGTAGGCCAGATAGTACCCTCGTCACTATTAAAGTAGAAAAATCATCGGTCGCTAATGAAATAGAAGAAACTTCAATTTCCAACAAACAAGACATAACACTAATCAGTATTAAGCTGGAAGAAGTTTCACCTACCACTAAACTAGAACAAACCTCAGCTGTGAATAAATTGGACAGAACTACAGTAACAAGTAAACAAAAATAAATTCTTAGCACTATTTGGGGAAAAATAAAGGTCACAAATGAGCCAGTAGATGCACTAACAACAAAAGGTAGTGTTAACAACGTAACAGTCACCATTGGAAATGAAGATGTAACAACCAAAGGAACCGAAGCCACCTTATGGAGTGAAATAAATCGTACAACGACCATGCAGGACGAGGTAATAACGACCCCCACAACCAAACCAGGAGAGGATAATGTTACAACCAAGGTAAATAAAATATTAACCATAGACTCTGATGTACCTATAATTACAAATCAGTCAATCCTTTCTGAAGTTATGGACAGAATCAGATCCAGTACTTTTTCTACAACAAGAACGCTCAAGCAGATCGAACCTGACCCCGATAAAAAACAAATTGTGGTAAAATCAGGAGACCGGTTGTATAAACAGGCAAAGGCAAATAATTGGTATAAATGGGTAACGTATACTGGGAAACAGATACAAGCAGAAGACTGTTATATGTGTGCCAAAAGTCGTCAAGATGTATTGTATGTAACAAACACTAAACACAGTTGGGGACTCTGTGGAGATGAAATAAGGCAGAGACAGATACAAAAACAAAAACAGGAAGGAGGTCCAACACCAACGACAGGAAGTCCAATACTAACAACAACAATGAATCTCGAAAGTTATTCTTGGATTGCACCTACTTGCTCAGCCCAATGTTTGATTTACGTAGGATCAAGTGAATACAGTAAATATCTTAAAACAATAAATAATGATGATGACTTCATGCCAGCTTTTATTAAGCCATGTCGGGAGGTGGACATAAGACTATCCAGTGAAATAGGCGAATTATCAGTACCTAAAGGGGTTGAACTCTACGTGGAGCGGGAGTTAGAATGTTACCAAAATAATGAAGAAAGTACAGAGGCTAAGGATGTTGGCATGATAAAAGAGGATTTATGTGCTGTAATTTGGGATATCACCAAAGACTGTAGTGATGCACATAACATGATGTACACATGGCGACCACCGCCGGCTATAAAAGGTACTCCAGCCAATGAGCATCTTATGTGGTATATGTTATCGGCACTGAATAACTGTATGTTCCAGAATCAAGACGAAGTGGTGGCTGATCAATTTTGGTTGTGCGGTAATGAGATTCTCAGATCCACACTCCCTAAACCTTGGAAAGGTAGATGTGCAAGGGTGCAAGCAGTTACCGAAGTTGTACTAATCCCTCCCCTAAAAGATGATGATACCAGCTTAGGAGGTAATAACATAGGACGACAAAAAAGAGCGTACACACCAGACCCAGAAATAAAAATCGACAAGATAGGACAACCTAGGGGAATACCTAGTGAGTACAAGGCTAGGAACGAAGTAGCAGCAGGATTTGAAGCTATCCTCCCAATGATAGGGCTAGTGAAGAATGCAGAATGGATTAACTACATATACTATAACCAACAGAGGTTCATTAATTACACGGACGATGCTTTATCTGCGCTAGGTGAGCAGCTGCGTGCCACAAGCCAAATGACTTGGCAAAACAGGCAAGCCCTAGATTGGTTACTGGCGGAAAAAGGAGGAGTCTGTGCTCTTATAGGAGACATGTGCTGCACTTTCATTCCGAATAATACCGCTCCTGAGGGGTCATTCACAATTGCCATGACTAAACTTAAAAGGTTAAGACAGGAGGTTAAAGATAATGCGGGATTTCAGGGAGATTGGATGTCATGGCTAGACCTGCGTATGGGAGCATGGGGAGCAGCACTGGCTAAAATAGGAGTGGTTCTTTTAATGATGTGCACGGTAGCGGGATTGATTTTTTGTTGTTGTATTCCTGTACTAAGGTCCATGATAGCTTCTAGGTTGGACAAGCAGATGGTTGTTGCATTGAGGGGTACAGTTGAGACCACACGAGTGGAATGGGAATATGTTGGGGACCAGAATGGGTGTGACGATAAAGCGAAGGAGGCCGAGCTGGAGGCCATGTTGAAGGCCATGCTGGAGGCTGAGCAAATGAGTGCTTGACCTAGCCTTGAGGAGACTCACATGTGATCGTGCTAGTAACCTCTCCATGTGAGTCTGACTCTGAACACTGGGACTTTGGAGAATTGCAGAAGCTGAAGATGGTGATGGAAGCAGATACAGCCAATGACATCTGAAAGTCCATGAATACACTTATATTCGAATGCATGACAATTATATTAACCATTGGCACACTGTATGATTATGTTTTTATTATGTTTTTAGTTAGAATTTTTCACATTTGTCACATTTTGTATTCATATTACTCACTATTAATCACTTATTAAGGAAACAACACATGCAAGGCTCTACTTGAATTATCATACCACTGCTTACATAACATTACATTTTGAGGATTTCCATATAGGAGGTTTTTCATTTTCGTTAAATATTATTTTATATTTTATCTTATATTTATTATATTATCTTTATATTTTATCACCATTTAATTGACACCACTTGGGAGGGTTGGAAACACTTAAAGGTATATCACATTTGGTAATCTTTTTTTAGCTTCATGAAAATGTACAGGTTGAGAACCCTGAAGCCATACAGGTTGAGAGTCCTGATATGTTCAATGAAGTATGTTTTTTCCAGGTAATCAAATGTGAATACTGATAATTCATCTGGCAGTCCGGCAAGTCGTTTAGATTATTTCTACATTGTTAAAAGTAATGGGATGGGATTTCTTGGGACTTTTGTAAGTCCCAAAGGGGGGAATATATAGGAGAAATTTGTTAAGCAATATGCAATCAACATCTTGCCCAGTATGCTATATTAATTAAATAAGTGTGGAGAAACATTGAGCAACCAAAGAAACGCTCTCCTCACATGATATGTTTATGATATATGTTCTTCAGTGTGTTGGATCCACAGGCTGCACCGAATGGAATGCTCTGTTTAGATTGGGCCTTTATGGCCTTGGAGAATGGGGAGATGTCTCCAAATAAGGGAGAATGCATGGGATGAGGTAACAACGTATGGATGATAGATGGGCATAATGGAGCATAAGAACAGGGGCCGGAGAGTGTCTGTTCAGTTCTTTGTCAAACCAACTCAGGATTTTGTCGTTGCTTGTTCTCAAGTGATAATAAAATCTTTAGCACTCAAACCTTCGGCTTCCTCGATCTCTCTTAGTTTTTGTTTAGGTGTTGTATTTTATCTACGACAGCACACACACACACACATACACACACACATACAAACAAATATACACACACACACACACAGATACACAAACATACACTGCACTTTACAAGACATCTCTCGCTCTCTTTCCGATAAGCCGTTTCAGCCCCGCCGGCCTATTACATTTCATCATCTTCTCCATCCTTCCTGTCATAAGTGGCCATCGGCTTTTTAACGAGAAATGGGAGGCCCCGGTGGAGCCGGAATGGTTAAACGCTTTCCCCCCTCAATTTCCTCTCCCCCTCTCCTTCTCCCTCTCTCTCTCTCTCTCTCTCTCTCTCTCTCTCTCTCTCTCTCTCTCTCTCTCTCTCTCTCTCTC
>JAOPJO010000002.1:17072947-17083054 GCA_027123675.1 Molva macrophthalma
CACACACACACACACACACACACACACACACACACACACACACACACACACACACACACACACAAACACACATTGCAGTATATTTTATCAATTTTAAAACATTTTGTAAAAGTTACAAAAGTTATTTTGTTTCAGGTTTTTTGTATTGTTTTTCTAATTTCTCTCCAATTTAAGCTTTTCATTTGAATGAATGAACCAGTTTCAGTATTACCTAAGTACCTCCTGTGAAGTTATATTTTCATGACACCTTAAAACACCACCAGCACTATCCTAGCTTTCTTTGTGGTTTGTTTCCCAGGAAAGAGGCATGCATGGGGGAGGACGACCTTCCACCAGGACCCCCCAAGAGGACCCCTGTATTCACGCAGACAGGCCTGGGGGTCTCTGTGGGAGAGTGGTGTGATGGTCCTCCCCCCTTACCCTCCCACTATCACTTGGGTGTGAGATACCAAGAGTCTTCCTTGCACTGGATGGGGAAGATGTTTGTTTTTCATCAGCCACACACTGGAAAGAATCATCATAAATGATCCAACTCCAAATACACCTTCCATCCTTATGATAGGCAATCATGTAATATAAAACAATATAAAAATGAATTAAATATATGCCACTATAGGCACCACAAATATTCAGCAGTTGCTTTCATCCAAAGAGAATTACAGGTGGGGTTGAGAACAATCAAAGCATACAGTCAATATAAGAGCAGCTAAGGGGTGCAGCAAGCATAATTACTTGCATTAGGATGATCCTACAAATAATATACAAATTGATCAGTCACAGTGAAACGTCAATAACAGCCCATAGTTCTGAGGGAGCTCACTCACTGGTTAGAAACTAAGCAGACACTCCGTCATGTGAGACAGTTCAACTCTACAGATTACAAAAACATGCACGTGCAGAAGGCATCAACATGAAGTGCTAATCATCCTGGTCTGACTTCCTGTAGGTTTTATTTCACCTATTGATATACAACTTGTCATATCATTCTAAAAAATATATATTTTTTGACACAATCATTTATGTTGGTTTTAATATAAATTAATAGTTATAATGTTTAAAAAAATCAGTTAAAATATAAATAAACGGTGCATTTAAAAACAATGCTCCTTGCACTTTCTGTCATGTCCAGAAGAGGGCGGCACTTTTCTAATATTTCGTACCATGGAAAGAAAACTGTTCAGCACTTAATCCAAACAACACACATCCCCACGCACATACAAAAACCTCACACGTGAATGTGTCAACACGCACTCACATAGATAGGCACAGAGACAGAGACACTTGAATGACACATAGTGTATTCCGAGTAATTTGCCGTCAAAATGTTTCTAGGGATGTGATTTGTTTTGCCTCGAGTGTCATTGTTGAAACATGCAAAGTTTAATGATCGAAATATCGGAGAAGTCAATGAAAGTCATAATTTAAACGTAGGCTATAACATGTAATTTCTGCCGCTAGGGGTCTATCAATCAAAACAATAACAAAGGACGAAGTTTGATAAAGTTGTGAAGTAGCATGTGATCATGTTTTTTTTTTTGTATTCCTGGCATCCCTCATACTGATTCCTGAACCCCGGATTTATTCTATTCAGGAATTTGGCGAGCCGTCTTCTCTGGCAGGAAAAGCGAATATGTTTTGATTCAATTAATATGTTTTGATTCAGAGTGTGCACGGAGAGGAGTGGCTTTTCACAGACGGTCCGTTGTCAATATGTTGGTGAGAGAGCAAGAGCGATCAATATATTGTGCGCAGCTCTACAATGAAATTAGATTCGACGCATTTTAAATAGTGAAAAAATAGTCAATGTATGGGAAACACTATAGATCGCGGACGGCGTCGTTCTCTCGGAATGGCAATATATATATATGTATAAAAAAGGCTCAAATGGGCCACTAAATATACTTTATCGGCCGTTAATATACCTGGG
Organism: Molva macrophthalma; assembly: GCA_027123675.1. NCBI lineage: Eukaryota > Metazoa > Chordata > Actinopteri > Gadiformes > Lotidae > Molva > Molva macrophthalma. The sequence goes on from JAOPJO010000002.1 coordinate 17,074,875, forward strand.
CAGCCCGCCCAAGTAAAGTATATGTGTGGGAAACACTGCATCAGCCTGGTGGCTGGCATGAGCCACTTCGAGCAAATCGTTATAAGCTAGATCGATATTGAACCATCATATCAATCAATTAGGTCTCTACTGGATTGCAGTTTTTGCTATTTCCCCGGAAGTTATGAGATAAAGGGGATATGTCGCTAATGACCTCACCAAATGAAACGGACGGTTACCTTGAAAAAAACTCTGGGTTTGAACATTGTTGGAAACATTGGGGATAAGTACATAACTCAACAAAATAAAAAACATAGGTCTAGTCTATTTAGATATTTGTATGCAGATATGTTACATATTACACCTTTAACTCTAGTCAACTAGAATAATGCTGTCCTGTGGCAGAAGGTGGCAGTGTTGTACATACAAATTGTGCACATTTTTTTACCTAATAGTTTTTTCAGGTATATTTGCAAAACCGTTGGGCAGTTAATAAAACATTGTTCTTCAATTTTAAATAAAAACAAAGGACAGCTGCAACCAGTTTTATTGGTTTCGACAGTTTCGTGATGTGATGATATGGATCCAAATTAGTAAAGTTCAGTACTGTGTACACAAAGCAGATCTTAGCGTCGTTAACAAGGGTTTCATGTGAGATCCCACTCCTCACTTTTACTGCAGTTTGTGCATTTTGCTTGCAGAGTCAACATTTCAGAGGTGCGCGAAGCCTCCATTATTGTCTCGTGTTGTGCCATGCGTTAAGTATTCGCACCTCCACACACGGCCATGGCATTTCCTAGTCGCCGTTTGAACGTTGGCAATATTCTCCTACATAACATAACATTTGTAAGCTATTACACTTTCTGTGCCCCTTTGCGAAGGGGTCGTAAACTTGTTTGTACAGGCGAAAAAGCTCACACAACCTTCTCATCAAATGCGTCTATCTTGACAGGAGCCTAGGTAGTAGAAACAGCTTGCGTGACGTCGTCTGAAATCACCTGATCACATCCATGATTTGGACACAGTCCACACTCTTGTGTGGGGAGCTCCAAAATTTCAGAGGTAAAATTAAAGGTTAGGTTAGGTAAATGTAAATTAGGTTTTACATTTTAAATTAGGAATTGTGTGAGCAGCCGTGCACCTTTATTGCCCTGAATTAAGACAATGTCTACAATATTATCAGTAGGAAAGGCAACTGTTTCTCCCTGACCAAAGGAACGGTGAAGTAATCTCATAATAATGCAAAGTTTGCTTTATCCCTTTTTAATTTTTTTGTTTAGTTTATAAGACATCTGATGCAAAAACTTCATCTTGTGCCTTAGGTTAATTAAACATGGCTTTATAGGTCAAAACGGTCTTTTCTTGTTTTTGTATGCCAGTTTTCCTTTCCTTTGTTAATTGAATGATCTGAATGAACTGTCACACTCTGCTACAGATCATTCATGAATCTGAGATCATGTACATGTGTAAAGGACATATCATGTTTAAATTACAGAGAGTGGTATTCTTTCTAAAAGTCAAGCCAACACAACAGACATTTTTTCTATTACACAATCTCTGTCATTCTACCGTTATTGTCTTATTGGATTTCTGACCAAAAAATGTGTTTCTTTGGTTCAATGTTATATGAGATATATGCATCACAAAACGTAATCATTTGTAGATACACAACATTTATTCTCATATATTCTCACTCCTCAGGTGCGGGCGCTGGACTGGTGGAATCTGTCCTGCGTCTGCTCTTTTCAGAGTTGCCATATTGTCAGGGTGGCCAAAATGCACAATCAAATCACACTGCCTGAGCTCCATCTGCACTGTAGACACAAAAAGAAGAGCCTTCACTTTTAAAATGCACTCAGGTGACTTCCTGCTAGCAGGAAAGAGTGATAGTTAACAAGCAGAGATTTGAGTTGTTTTGTCTTTATTAAAAAATATATAATAATAGAATATTTGTACATTTCAATTAAACTGAAATATTTAATCATGAATCAGTTTGAGTACAAGCCCCTGTCACTGAAGTTTAGATAACCTGTGTCACCACATGCCCTTCATGTCTTATCTGTGCTATTGCTGGACTAAATCATGTTTAATGTAGTAGCTATTTTTAAAAGGTGTCAACTTTGTAGTGAGGCACACAACCTACACCCCCCGTATTCTGACGTACGGCCTTCAGCCGGGAACCAAGCTCATTGAAACCAAGTATGAAGATGAGCTAGAGATTATAATGGCCTCTTCTTCTTTTAACCTTAATTGACTCCCTTGGCAAAAACCATTGGCGTTATTCACCTAGCGACCATCTTGGTTATAAACGCTAGCTGGGTGAGGGAACTGAATGTGAAATCCCCATGTATCCAAATTTTCAAATGATCCCAACAGTATCATTAACAAAGCAATGCACGCTTACAAATATTGTGTTGGCAACAAAGGTATTTTGGGCTTTGCATGTATGCAAATTGCTCTATGTCAAACTAATTTCACTAGCACATTTAACAGATGTCTTTGGGTTTAGGTTTAAGAGTTAGGATTAGGGTCCAGGATGAACACTCACATACATGCCAGTCGGGTCATGTCCCTGTGTAGGGAGTCTAGTCTACCGAGGAGGTCCTCGAAATCGGTGGAATCAGGAAAGCAACTATCCTCTTTGCTCATCTCTGAGGTTTCCATCTGGGAAAAAAACAATTATTACAACATGGATATTCCTTGTGATAGCCCAATCTACTTTATGTCCAACAATAATTGCTTGTGCTCATGCAGTATAGATCTGTGAACTACACATACAACCACAAATGTAATATATAAAATGGTGTGTGCTATCTGCTTTGTTGCCCAAAGAGTCCTCAAACAAATTATGTGAAGCCATAGGAGTAAAATGTTTTTATTGTTATTATTCATTTCACAAAAACATATATCTTACTTGACTGCAGCAGCAGCAGTAAACTGCTGTTTATGCTATCAACATTTATCAACCTTAGGGCTTGGCAACACAATGTGTCCCACCAAGAAAGACATTTGAAATGAAAATCAAACATTGGTCAACATGACTGATCAACATTACTGGTTAAGATTAATATAGAACATTACTGGTCCACAACATAAAACAGTATAACCATGGATATCTTTATTTAGCCCAAACTATTGTCTTTTAACTTATAACTATCTTCTGAAATCCCAAACAAAATAAAATGATCAGATCATCACTTTTAGGACAGTGGTGTTGCAGATGGGTTTTCAACAGGCTCGGGACACTTGTCTTCTTTGGGCTCCTGGTTCAACTCTGAGTCATCTTCTTCCCTACAGATAAAAGCTCTGCATCTCTTAAAGGCATCTTCGAGCCTACGCATCGTGTCCCCTTGTTCTGGGCTAGTCCGCTGGACCACCATGTCGTAGGCCATCCAGGTTAACTGCACTACATGTTCACAAAAAACAGCCTAGGTTAATGTGTTGTATACATTGATATACACTGATTGTATATACATTTTATGTATATACTTGTTAAAACAAGACAAATACAATGAACGCAGACGTTTTATTAACGCCCTCAATACCGACATGTGCCTACAGAGCGTTTGAGAAGGTAACAGTTAACGTTAGAAGTTTCCAACCTGATATGTTTTCAACGTCTTCAATCATTCTCTCGAAATTCTTGTTCAGCTCCAGCATGTCTTTGTTATCACCCTGCTGCCGCTCGGTGGAGGAAGGTGAATCGCACATCTAAAAACCGAAAGGTCTAATTAACGCATACTAACATCAACTTACCTGCAACCGACCGTCACCGCCAGGGAAGAAGACATTGTTTGGCAGTGCTAACTTCAGCTAACTGTCTACTGGCAGTTGGCCGTTTATTAAATGTTGTCTTTGAAGTAACATGATCGAATTATGATGACTAGCTGGCATTTAGTTCATGCCTTAGTAAACTGCCTAACAGCGCTCAAAATAATATATCTTACTTACTATTAACCGCCGAAAGGCTTCTCTGCAATGCAAACATGAAGTCGTCACTTGAATGAAATGACGTATTTACTAAATGTCGTATGCACATTTTCGCGCCAGTCAGACATTTAAGCGTCGCGTGGTGCAGACACTTGACAGTATACATATTGAATGTATTTATTTAGGCTCAATTTATTATTTTTTTATTTATTGTGATCACAATATTTCACATTATCTAGTCATGGATAATGGATGTCTAGTATTATGGAATCCTCGTATATAGTAGGAATTTTATGTACATGATCTTATTGTATTGTAATATTTCCACCTCATTATCTACTTCAGAAAGGGTAATAGTAAGCATGGAAAATGTCGTAATTAAAAGTAAGTAAAATGAGGAACTTGCTGACAAAGAAAAAAAGCAAGAAAAAAAGAGAAAAAAATACCTACTAACCTGAGGAAACGACCAATCAAATGAGTCAGTGGGTGTTTCAAGGGAAACAGATAAAGCAGGTGTGACAGGTGACATCTCAGACATAAAGCAAGGACAAAGAGGCAACACATTTCAAGGGAGTCAGAGAGATTGAGGAGATTAGTGAGCTTTGCAAACGGCGTAGCCTTGAGAACATAGGCTACTTTTAAACATTGTGCTGAAGACTTTCCAAGACCTTCCTTTTGGATAAGAAAAAGGAGACTTCTGCAATTCAAGGCATTAGAGATTGAAACGCAAATAAAGGACCATCAAGGGCAAAGTAATAAAGAAGAAGAGGCGAGTGCAAACTCTGTCTTGATGTCTTCATTCGAGACCCAGGGACAGTCTCCTCCGCGTTGTGGCCCCCAATTCCCAAACCTGGGCCAGGAGCCTCCAGAACTCAGCATGTACAGTGACTGTTACTACCCCCCTCCATCACTGCCGAGTCCGCAGCGCACCACCCCTTCCTCCTACGACCTAGGCGACTATGCCGCGTCTTCCCCCAACCCTTACCTTTGGTTCAACGGCCCCGGGATCAACACAACGCCTTACCTGGCCGCTACTGGCCCGCCGGGGAACCCCGGGCCCCCATTTGTGCCTCAACACTATGGCATGCAGCGGCCCTACCTGGGCCCCAATGGGGCTGGAGGCCCGGGAGGGGAGCTGAGCTGGTTCTCCCTGCCTTCTCAAGAGGACCTGATGAAGCTGGTCAGACCGCCGTACTCCTACTCTGCTCTGATCGCCATGGCCATCCACGGAGCTCCGGACAGGAGGCTGACCCTGAGTCAGATTTACCAGTACGTGGCTGACAACTTCCCGTTCTACAACAAGAGCAAGGCAGGCTGGCAGAACTCAATCAGACACAATCTGTCACTTAATGACTGCTTCAAGAAGGTGCCGAGAGATGAGGATGATCCAGGTAATAACTCTTTCAACATTGTTTATTACAGTTAATTTCTCTATATATTGTTTTGGAATTTACTATGCAATTCACTTGTGTCCATGTATGTCCTTGCTCGGTACATGTCTGTTATGTTACATCAGATGTGCCATGTTCCTGTGATCAAATCTAATATTAATGCTCGTCTGCTTCCTGATATCACAGGCAAAGGCAACTACTGGACACTAGACCCCAACTGTGAAAAGATGTTTGACAATGGAAATTTCCGTCGCAAGAGGAAGAGGAAATCAGATACTCTTTCAGCCGAGGGGGGCTCAGGGGTGTCTGAGTCGGTTGACAGCGAGCGAGACAGCCCCAAACATTCCGGTAACTCTTCTCTCGATATGTCCGACAGCCCAGACAGAATCCCTTCCCCTTCGTCCTCAGGCCCTACACCGTGTTTGAGCAGCTTCCTGTCAGAGATGTCGGGGGTCTCCGCCATGGCGGTCAATGAGCTGGGGGGAGATGGGCTCCCCCGGCCGCTGCAGATCAATCTATCCATGGATGTGCCTCAGAGGGCAGCGTCATCTGGGGTCTTTGGTAGCTACTCTCCTGGCTCAGGCCCGTCGGAGTGGTCATCCGTGCTGCCAGTGCCCCCTGCACTGTCGTCCTCACCCACTCACTCTTCCCTTGGGTACAGCAGTCCCATCCTCAGCCAGTTCAATGGGCATTTCTACCCGGGGCTGGGATCAGCGGGAATCCTCTACCCACGCGAGGGTACAGAGGTTTGAGATGACATGGAGCAGGAATATCGGGTTCCTGGAGCATCTTCAATTAACCATTGACTCTCTTGATTATTCACCTTTAGTTGAATTGTGTTTTAGGCATTTAACCAGGAGAAACAATTACATGTTTAGTAGACGAGAAAACGCACACATTGGGCATAGAGTTTTTTTCTTGCTGTGTGTCAGGTTGTTGTTTTTTGCGCTGACTGAGACAGTTGAGTTCACTATAGCGTGGGACAGCAGGGTGTGAACCCTGTGATTCCCATGGGAAAGGCTGAATCAGCTTCTCAACCATACAAAGGACACGCTCAAAGATCCCAAACAACCTCATTATCTGATCTTAAATCAGCTTTTTTATTCTGACACAAGCTTGTTTCCTATCAGATCTGACTCATTATTAAACCGATCCTCGATCAGTGCTCTTGCTGACATTGTACCATTTCACCGTTCCTGCTCTCTACTTTTGATCTAGCAAACAGATCTTATGCACCACATATGGGAAAATATAGGCTTAATTGCATGGAAGTTCACATGGTAGGACCAACAAGAAAAACAGAAAAAACATTTTTATTATCAAGACATCGTCATCGTGGCTAGCAATCACTAATTTGATATGCGATCAATATATGAAATACAATCAAACAATGTTGAAAAAAAAACTGATGGATTTTGTCTGTAAATATGTATGTGTTTTGTAACATTGAATACACATTTATATTGTTGGATTTTTGGGGGGGTGTTTTACTTGTACAAAATGGCAAAGTATTGTATACACTGTGTGTTTTTGATATTATTAAAATGTTTTGGAACTCTAAAGCTTTCTAAAGTTTGATTTTGATTTTTTTATTTCGGAAGAGAGCACAGTATCATTATAATTTGTGGACTGATAGAAAATGGGACTTCTACACAGACATGCGTGAAAAACACACACACACCCACTCACACAAAAACAAGCAATTAAAGAAAGTGAGTTCTGTAAGGGTTCACTGACAGAAAACAGTGGTAGAAAGTAACAGACAGGATGACCAGTGAGAATGGGTAGAACCTGTATGTCTGTGTAACCTGAGCCTTCTGTGATGGATGGTTAACTGCTTCTGCTAAACGGTGAGGATCCCCGTTCTCAAACTGGCTCCCACCTAGTCCTTTCACTAAGACAATGTCACCACCACCTCTTTACTCACATTGCTATCTCAGATAAGACACAGAGTAAACAAAGAGGGACAACTGTAAAATGGAAAACATCAATACAAAGTGAAAAGGGAAGGTGTTGCTGTGAATACATAAATTGTTAATTGATTGCCATCCGTGACTGCTTTCAAAGAAATGGGCATAGGAATGATTGACTTTGCTTAACATTGCATGCTTGGTTGCCCAATATAAACATACACGTTTTTCAACCACCATCAATACATGTCTTAACCATTATTTTTTGTCAAGGAATTGTCAACTCCTTGGAAAAACCTTATCTTCTTTCTTAAATCCTTCTGTAATTATATAAATGCTTTCACTATATAGTTATTAAAACAACTGTTATATCCTATTATTATTTCTATGCTGAATGATTGTTTCATGTATCAAAAGAGACATGAAAGTAAAGGCTTGTAAGTTTTCTGTACTCTCAAATGCTTGAGCTTTGAAATCATCTCCAACAGCCAAAAGCAAAGTATGCTGTAACACTGTTTTGCATGGTGGTAATCCTCATGTTTTTCTGTTTTTGCCTACCAGTTACCAGTTAGCAGATTTTTTTAACCAAAAGTGTAGTCGCCTCTGCAGTCCATAGCGTGGAGAAGTGGATTTGTGGAGTATAGTTTAATTTGTTTCAGATAAAAATTGTACATGGTTGTTATTTTTGCTTTTTGAAGAAAGCAAACCCAAACCTTTGATAGATGTATGATATCCTTAGGCCTTTATTTACCCTGAAACAGAGGCAGCATGACAGAAATTTACTGAAAACAAGGTGAGAAAGACCAGACTAATCCCCCTACCTGCCATAGACACACATACACAAAAACAGTAATATGCACTGGAAACACGTGAGCACACACACATACATGGGAGAAGAGACACACACACACACACACACACACACACACACACACACACACACACACACACACACACACACACACACACA
>JAOPJO010000002.1:17095923-17106599 GCA_027123675.1 Molva macrophthalma
AGAGACAGCGAGAGAGAGAGAGAGAGAGAGAGAGAGAGAGAGAGAGAGAGAGAGAGAGAGAGAGAGAGAGAGAGAGAACGAGCTGCATAGCTGCACTGAGTAGAGATTCATTCAGTGGCAGGAGAATGTGAGAGATGCTTGGTACTTTAAGCAGAAAAGCCAATTACCTCGCACACATTTTCCAGGTGGTGAGACCTACAGACAGATTGCATTGATTGGTGAGAACAGCAGCAACAACTCGAGCCACTGGATAAGCCCCAGAGAGGAAGAGAGGAGAGAGAAGAGGAAGAGAACAGTGGATACAAAGAAAAGCTGAAGAACTCCTCAAGGGATGACCTAAGAGGGAACGGGAAATCAGAAGAGAGATACCGGTAGTCATAATTAACAGCAGGTAGGATAAAACAATGACTTAATCAGGTTGGATAAATCAATTACTTAAAGCAGAAATACAGCTTTAAACACTTTGACATTGTTATAAAACGTCTATTAGGGATGTACAGCACACCTAATTTTCCGATATGTGTAATATTATTATAACTACTTTAATTAGTCACTGGCTGTCGTGTCAGGCTTTCCGCAGTCTGCTCCAGTGTGCCATTTGCGTAGGTTACCAAGAATGACTATCACTAACCCCTCTCAACATCAGGAGGCGCCATTCTGTAAATGGTACATTTATACATTTAATAAATGAATCAAACGTAGTATAATGATATGCATGGCTTTATTCTTAAAGGTGAAAGCTGGACATTTGACAGTATGCTACTACGATATAATATGCCACACAGGCAATCAAATTTCCACCGTCCCTTTTTTTGCTGTCGCAAAGGGACGGTGCGACAGCCACATGATTAGAGAGCTGGGGAGCGAGAGAGGGAAAAACTCAAAAGTCCCAAACCCCCCAAAAAAGAAAAACCCTTTCCCCAAAATACTTTGGTGAACATTTTATTCTCTTTTATTTTTTATTCCTTATTCTCAAAGAAAATAAGGGATATCCAATGAATCACTGACTGACTGGTCAGGGGATTAAACTTAAGATGGTTATACAAGGTAACCATCTTGTATAATAAGAGGTAGAGAGGAAGCTAAGAATGAATGGAAAGTGGCTTGTAAAAGGAGCAACAGATTATTCGACATGCCTGAACAAACAACAACAAATCAATGAGCAGCAAAAAGTTAAAATGTGTGTTACTTGTTGAAATACATCATGAATATGAAACTGGAACTGAATAAAATTAGATCCCTTGGGAGAGTAAATACAACAGCAGTCTGACCATCCATCACATGTTATGTGGGAAAGTGTTTGAATAATGCATGAGTTTGCAATCAATTCCGGAGCTGCGAGCTGGAGAATTGGTCTTCCATAAGGTTTAGGCAGTTCTGAAGCACAAGCATGTCAACAATATAGTTGTGTATTATTGGGACTATGGCTTCCAAAAATGATCAATGCAGTGTGTGTGAGACATGGATTACATTACATTTTACATTTACAATTAATCGTTTAGCTGATTTGTTTAGCAAGGGGCTTAGGAGAGGATGTGGACATGGAGGAATTATTGGAATACTTAACCGTGTGTGTGTGTGTGTGTGTGTGTGACATTTGTTTGCACATTTGGGCCAAAGCACAACACACACCCACCCACCAACCCACCCACCCACACACACCAGGGCTCCAGAGTGCGACCATTTTGGTCGCACTCTGAAAAAATCGACCAAAAATCTGTCAAGTGCGACTAAACATTTTCATTGGTCGCACCGGTGCGCCTGCCATTTAGCAGATCCGTCTCTGTGTGTGTAGCGTTATTTAATTTGTTTTCCTTCCCGCATTCTGCGAAGAAGTTGGCTCTGCCTCTGATTGTCTCAGACCCTGATATTCTTCTTGGCTGAATGCGGGTGGGGAAAAGAAATAAGGCATGTGTGAAACCGCGCCCTGTACTCCGCCTAGTCTACTCCTTTTGCGGTCGGAGCATCGACGTTACTAATTGAAACATTGAAAAAGCACAATGTATCTAACAAACACGCCCTGTGCCTTGACAGGTTCGTGGCCGGCAGAGCAGCCCCCTCCCCGCAGCGTTTCAGAAGCAGTGCTTATAATATAGCCAAAGAAGAACTGGCGTTCACTAAATTTCAGTCCCAGATCATCCCGACGAAAAAGAACGGGTTGAATGTAAATCCGACTTACAGCAACGACACTGCCTGTGCCCAGTTCATTGGGTTGATTGCAGACACTTTAAAAAAAATATGTCTGTTCAAATCGCGGATTCGACGTACATGTCATTCATGATTGACGGAGATACAGACATTTCCAGGAGTGTGAGATCGTCTCTAGCCGCATTATACATAACCCCAATAGTTTAAGCAGGAATAAGACATGCAACACATTTTTACTTTGCAAGCTAACTTGCCACATCATTGTAGTTGAGTAATAATGAGTAATAGATGTGAAACCTGTGTTTAGGCTACTGGAGCTGGGGCTGAATCTGTTAAAATAGGCACAGATACAATAAAAAGTGAAGGATTGGACTTTGCAAGCTAACTGTAATACAATGTTATTATTTTTCATAGGAGTCTATGCTGCCACAAGGCAGCATGGAGTCTATGCTTTCTTGTTTGTGCTGTGATTTAAATAAAGAAAACAAATTAATCTGCACCTTAACTACTGTTTACAATCATAATGTGTTAAGAAATGAAAAATGTGCATGTAACTGACAAAATAACTGACACACACACACACACACACACACACACACACACACACACACACACACACACACAATTAGATGCTTATGGAAGCAGGGAGTATAAGATCAGTAAAACTTAACCGCAGATATCACCCGGTGTGGAAGACAATACAACATCACGCAAAGGCGTGTAATACAACGGGAATGTAATACATATGTAATAACCATATGTAATGCACATATGGTTACACGTCGCTACCTTGTGGACCCTCTGTTAATACAAATTACTGCTACTATGTAGAGGTACATTCACTCACCAAGTCCTTTGTGTCCCAGCCTGCACCGCTACCGTGATGTCTGTCCAGCCATTGACTCTAGTGGCCCTGTATCTGACGGTTCAAAGGTGAGAGGTTAATATCTATTAATATTACTATAAGTACTATGTATTCTGTTTATGAAAAGTAAAATGCAAGCACAAACATACAGATTATGAAAGACTGCGGAGTGAGATTTGAGGGATGCATTTTTTGGGGCCCGTTCGGGGTCGCCACCGTATGCTGAAGACATTCCTGTTCTCGAAGTAAAGAAACATGACTATTTACAGCCATTTCTCAAGGTTCATAACGTCTAATCCTCACCAAAACCATAAAAAAAATGAACATAGAAATGAAAGTTTTTGGCCACCAGAGGGATCATTGGCCACCAAGTATGGGCCCTTTGACCAAGACCGGACCTAGACAGGCCGAGATATAAATGATTGCAACGGGACCCTTAAAGGAAAACTTTGGGCTTTTTTAACCTAGACCCTATTTACTGATCATCTTAGGTCTAAGGGACCTATGCCGACAACAATTTTTGAAATTGGAGTATTATTGAGTGACAAACCATGCAGCCCTAATCCGCGAAAACGGGATGCAATGTATTAATTTGGGGCAATAGCTCCCCGTCAATCTATGTCCTCTAAAAGTGCTTGTTTGGCCACTGAAAGGCTCTGACGTCTCCTTGAGCGAGACACAATCACAAAGTGTGTATTTCGCTGTAGGGATCCTTTTCATAATGATAGAATATAATCAGAGCCTGTCAGTGGCAAAAACAAGCAGATTACATTGACGTGGCGCCATTGCCCCAAAGGATAACACTGCAGCCCGTTCTCATGGATTACCGCTGCAGCGTTATCGCTCAAAACTAGACCAATTTCAAAAAGTGTTGTCCTCATTAGTCCCTTAGGTCTAAAATGATCGGAAAATAGGGTCCAGGTTGAAAAATCCAGAATTTGTACTTAAATTACGTCACTGTCAACTTGTCATATTTTATGACGATTAAAGGCAATTGACGTGGCCCGCGTTATTTATCTTACGTCCATAATTACTGTGGACCGATCGGGAAACTAGGAAGGCTTAACCTCACAGTGCTACAGCCACCGCGCGCTCTGGGGTAAGTTCAACACAGAGAAAAGCAACAATGTAGAGTTATAAATGTCTACTCTAGCCAGCAATGTTACCTCATTTGTTTTGCTGCGTGGATCAAATTGCAAGGAACGACTTCCCCCAGAATGCTTTGCAGTATCTGCCTAAAGTCACATGACAGTCAGAACATTCAAAGCTGGCCGACGTTCGTTCTATGGCACTGTCTGCAGATGTTCTGCAGTCTTCATCAATGTGTGGGCAGGCACCCCTGTGATTGTTCCTCTTATAATGCGTAAGCATGGTAGGCTCCTAATTGTCATACATTGTATTGCTAGCTGTTGCCAAATGGTGAGACTAAGTTAGTTATTAGCATGAATGCTGTACGTCATATTTCACTTGAAAGAAGTTGAATGCAATAGTTTTGGAAATGTCACTTCAACCCTCTTATAAAAAAAATAAGAATAGTAAAAAATATATACCTAATTTTACCAATTAAACTTTTTTCTGTTTTGTAAATTAGGACAATTGCTCAGACAGCCATGCAACTTTGAATGCCAGCAGAACAAGGCAGATCACATGGCTGTACCTTGACCCTGATTGGTGGAAGTTGTGCTGTTACAACTAACCCCCATGTTACACCATGCCCGGTCTCCCACATTACATTACAGGTTACAAATAACCCATAACCCTTAAATAGGCCTATTTAATGCTCTTTCCACCTCTTTCACTGACCAGCGGGTGCATGTTTCCTGGGCAACACTGGGGGGAATGGAATGACTCCCAGCTACACCCGACCATCCAGAAGCTGATGAAGGGATATAATCGATACCTCAGACCCAACTTTAACGGTGAGACCAAACCTGATGTGTCATCGGCCAAATTATACATACAGCATGTCTATCTGTGCTTATCTTGTCTTCTTAAAGAGCAATCTAGCTTGCCATATTTAGAAACCTGGAACATATGGCTCTGCTTTTGACAGAGGGGCCTGTGGAAATCGGTATGAGCCTCGACATCGCCAGCATAGATGCCATCTCAGAAATCAATATGGTAGGCCTACTTCTTAAATAACTCTAAATAAACACTAAATAACTTAATTGAATAGGCCCATCATACAGATAAATGGATAAAAGAGTTAAAAGGCATGTGTATTGCCAGAATAATGAATCAATGAATGAATAAATGTAAACAAATGAGTCAATGGGTGATGTTTCTTATTTCCACCGTTGATCCACGCAGGACTACACAGCCACCATCTTCCTGCGGCAGCGGTGGAGGGACTCCCGGCTGGTGTTCCCCGGGAACGGGAACGAGAGTGTGAGCGTGGACGGGCGACTGGTGTCCCTGCTGTGGATCCCTGACACCTTCATCCCGGACTCCAAACGCTCCTTCCTGCACGACGTCACCGTGGAGAACCGCCTGATCCGCATCTTCAGCAACGGCAGCGTCCTCTACGCCCTTCGGTAGGCCGTGGTTCCGGAACCGTTTGTCTTGAAGGTGTATAGGAGGTGCATCACGTATTTGCGTTTTGCTGTATTTAAATGCCTGTCTCTTATCCAGAGAATAAATACATTGGAGAGGAGAAGGAAAACCTAAGAGGTGTGAGTGCTTAAAGGAAAATAAATATTGAAGTATTCATATAAAAGTAGAAATAAAATGGAATATAATGGTACATTTTTGAGATATAGGCTAGAGAGTCACACAAGACAAGAGTCACACATCTAAGCGTGATGACTCTGACCATCACAGTACTCTTACACTCGCTACAACGCTACTAACTGTAACGCTATCATCACTATGTTCAATATTTGAACCCTTCACAGCATCACAGCCACCATAGCCTGTAACATGGACCTGACCAAGTACCCCATGGACAGACAGGTGTGCACCCTGCAGCTGGAGAGCTGTGAGTAGCCCCGAGAGTTGCGAACCCGCAACCCCTCATTCTACTGATGGAAACAAACCCTCCATCACCATCATCCCTACCACCATCAGTCATTACCATCCTGACATCAACTGGTTGGTGTAAGTATTGAATGGGGTTAAGGGAGTTCATGTGTGGAAAGGGAGGAAATGTAATGAAATAACCAAGTGTGTGTGTGTGTGTTTTTTGTGTCTGTTGTGTATGTCTTCCGGCAAGTTTGTATTAGAGGAGGTGCAGGGGATGTATTTGTACCTATGCTGTGTCTTTCTGTGACTGTATTTATGTTTCTTCCTGGGTGCGTTTGTTTCGCTGCATGTCCTCAGGGGGATACAACCTGCAGGACGTGGTGTTCTACTGGACCCGGGGTAATGACTCGGTCAAAGGCTTGGACACGCTGCGGTTGGCCCAGTACAGCATAGAGAGCTACTATACTTCAGTATCTGAAGCTGTGTATGAGACAGGTAAGATCTCCCCCCCCCACCCCCAATCCGTGCTCAATCATTCTAAACTCTCATCACCACATGATGAATGACCTCATGAACTTTGAACTAATGCCACAATTTGCGTAGATGTTTTGGATACAAATGTATATTTTAAAGATGAACTTCATTAATCCCAGATGGGAAATTAGAGAATAAACCCTTTGCAGCCCTTAAACACTGTTAGAGTCTCAAAGGGATTCACAGGCCAACACTATGACATCCCCCTAACCCTATGAAGGAAAGGAAAAACACCCCAAATCCAAAGGAAAGAAACCTTGAAAATGATCACAGAAAAGGGATCCCTCCTTCCTGGGATGGTTAGGAAGACTTGATTAATTTTATACTTTATATAATTTGTTTTTCTGTGTTACTTCTTTTCTAGGAATTTACCCCAAGCTGGTTCTGCACTTTGCTCTTCGTAGGAACGTCTTGTTCTTCATCCTGGAGACCTATGTTCCCTCCACTCTGCTGGTGGTTCTCTCCTGGGTATCCTTCTGGATCAGCCAGTCCTCGGTTCCAGCCAGAACCTGCATCGGTCTGTATAGCAACGCCCGTTCTTGTGTTGCTTATTCGGTACTGTGTGCGTTAACAGATCCAGGTCAACCATAAGAATATCGATCGATGTCTAAACGACCATGAACGAACAAACCAAACAAAACAAATACTCCATCGACATGTGCATCCCAACAGAAATGATTGCCCTATGAATCATTGATCGGTCTGTGTTTCCAGGTGTGACCACCGTCCTGACGATGACTACGCTAATGATGGGCGCTCGCACCTCACTGCCCAACGCCAACTGCTTCATCAAGGCCATCGACGTGTACCTGGGCATCTGCTTCACCTTCATCTTTGGGGCTCTGCTGGAGTATGCCTGCGCCCACTTCTGCACCATGCAGCACCAGACCCTAGAGGAACTGCAACGGGTGAGTCCAAACGCAGAGCCGGGCTACCTTTCCACAAAACTAGTGACGAAAGGTGGTAATTCAGCACAAACTGGGAGTAAATATTTACCAATTTTCTCAACGTAGGTGTTAGTTAATTGCCTTAATGGAACACGGCCAACAATCGATGCTTGTGATTTTATCGTCGATAACGCTAGCATCCCATTTATTATGTCAGCATCTCTCTCTCCCTCTCCCTCTGTTGCCGTCTGTCAGGATCTCCTGAGAGACTTTAAAGAATCAAACGGGAACGGATCCATCCCCACGGCCCGCTCTGTCCAACCCAAGCAGTCGGTGGAGATCGCCTCTTGCGCTGATGAGGAGGAGGAGGAGGATAGGGGGCGAACTTGCCGTCCTAAAGCAAAGAGCCCTGACGTCGCCGCCCACGAAACGGAGTTAAAGGTCAGGAGGTCAGGCGGTTGCATGGAGGGCCGCTGCACATCGTCGGTGAGGCATGCCTCGCGCAAAGTGGCGCACGCCTTCAGCGTGGAGAATCCCCACAATATCGACCGCCACTCACGCGCAGTTTTCCCCATCGCTTTCCTGTTCGTCAACGTGCTGTACTGGCTTTACTACCTCTTCATCTGAGAGTGGAGGTCGGTGCTCTTCCTCTTCCTCTCGTCAGGGTCTGGGCTAGAGGCGTGATCTAGGAAAACAAGGAAGCTCCGTCGTCAATACCTGGTTTGAGACTCTCACGTTCTCCATCCTATCTGATTCAAGATTACTTTTTCTGTTATTTATCGGTCTCATCTGTACAAATGTGATGGTAGCACACTTTGGTGTATCGGGAATTTGCCTTTTTTTTTCTCTTTTTCACATCTTTCAAGTTAATGTTCATTCGTTGTTTATGGCATGAAGGTTCACACACCCACGGTGCGCTGCAGTGACGGCATGTCTGTGTATGTGTATCCACACAGCAAACAAAGGAATTTAATCGAAATGAAAAAGACTGCCTCCACTTGTTTAAACTGCATTATATTGCCTACATATGAACTTCTTGCTTATATTATGTAAAAATACATATTTATTATTTTATTACATTTATTTTATTTTATTATTACTATTTCATTATTTAAACCATGTGAGAGTAAATGGAATAAAGTGAATTTAAATGTGCTCTTGCATTTTTAATGATCCCACAAAAGGCACAGACATAACAAGTTCACAGCCGATGGTCTTACACCAGCAATTAACATGACATATTTCTTAAGGCCAAATGGTAAGAGATATATGAAATTAAGTTGTTTTTTCCTCATAGCCAGAAAAGGAAAATGGTAAAGTGCAATAAGTCAACATGTTTAAGAGAAGAAGTGAGTTAATTGTAGTCATTGGGCTGTCCTTTGGGTTTCTTTGAATGGCTATTAAGCACCATTGCGTTAGTAGTTCAAAAAATTGTATCTACACTGACATTTCCATCCTAGAGAAATCAAACTGCCCCTTTTCCTTACACTATAAAACATATACACCACAGACACAGTAGTCTAGCTCATGATATATAAATGCAGTGTGGTGGGATGAAATTCACATTATCACTTGCACACATACAACGATTTGGCCTCTCCCTCTGCGCATTGGATATCAAACACACAAGCAACACATGTGGATGCTTGTACCTCTCTTTTACCTCTTCCGATCCCACCAGTGATTCTGGCCTGACAGACTCCTCATCTCTCCTTCTCTGCTGTGCTCTGCACAGTCAGTGAACTTGCTCATTCCCTCTTTCTGCTCTTTTTCATCTCACCCTATCAGTCCTTGTCCCCCATTTCAACGGAGACATGTATTGTAAAGAAAGGCGGTGGTAAGTTCTGCGGCGTAAAGGACGATATCTTGGATCGCCGGCATCTGGCTTGGCTGATATCGGAATGTTGTTCTGCCCACCGATCCCCTCTGGCTGGGTCCTAATGTTTTTTTTTGAATCTTCTTCAGGCAGGAACGTGGACCTTGATGTGGGTTCACGTTCGAATTGATTCCGTCTTAGGTTCCTTTCTTGGATTCCCATTCCTTAAAGAAAAACGGAAAAGCACAAACCAAAGGGTAATACATTTCCTCTCCATCAAACATAAAACACAGATTAGCGGTGAGTGCACTGTAACAAATTGCGATGTTAAGGCACCCACTGTGAAATGAAGTGCATACATTTGTGCACACACACTCATATGAAGAGATGCATTTGACCATATTTCTATTCATAATTCATGATTTTCCCATAATTCATAATTTTCCTTTGAGAGGGTGAATGTGAGAGAAAAATCAAAAGAAAGAAGAGAGAATGAGCGAGGAAAGAGAGCTAGCAAACGTTTGAAAAAGAGCGAGCAAGAGAGAGATAGAGTGACAGTCACACACAGAGAGAGAGAGAGAGAGAAAGAGAGAGCTACCTTGGCCTTCTGCATGACAGTTCCTTTAGTGGAGGCGTACACAGACGGGGGTCTTTTGCGCATCTCTGTGGCACAGTTGACGGGCAAAGCCTCACTGTAGATATTCTGGACTTTACTGTTGCACGCCTGGAACCAATGTGTAGATGAGGAGCACAGAAGTGGTGAGATCAAGGCTAGAGATCAGGGCTGTGTGTAGTTTTGTATGCTCATGCTGAAGACTTCTACATTAAAATTGTATACATTTCCCACTGTTGTGAGGGTCGGGTGTAGATTTGTATGCTAATCCTGAAGACTTCTACATTAAAACCCCAAGCTGGTATTTCCCACTGTGGCATCTTCCAACCTACACCCACTCAATGTATTCAGGGCATTGAGGTGTTCCTCTCTCTTGGGCTGTGCATGTGGGATTGCGAAGGTTGCCATTGTCGGGCGATTTGCTAATATGATGCTGTTTAATCCCCACAGTGACCAGTCTCAGAATGTACGCTCATGCTAAGTATGTATGCCCATGCTAAGTATGTATGCATCCACAGTATTGTATCGCTTAGGAGGAGATCATCCTTCAAAGGACCTACTGCAATCCACATTGAGTTTGTGCAAACATACCATTTAGAAGCAGGCTGGGGAGAGGCATCTTTCTTTTGCAAGCCTATACAAACACTGTAGGCATTGCCCCCCACCATTCCTTCATCCATTCATGGACTCACTCAATCAACCTTGTTATTCTTTATTTGGGTATTGCTAAACAGCAGGACCAGTCAGTTCAGGATTCACACTTTAACACACTTTTTCCTTCACACACACACACACACACACACACACACACACACACACACACACACACACACACACACACACACACACACA
>JAOPJO010000002.1:17170147-17182219 GCA_027123675.1 Molva macrophthalma
TGTGTGTGTGTGTGTGTGTGTGTGTGTGTGTGTGTGTGCGTGTGTGTGTGTGTGTGTGTGTGTGTGTGTGTGTGTGTCTGGTGTGTCTATGTGTGCGTGTGTTATGTAATCAGTTATTTTGATTGTAGAACTATTGTCAGTTACTTGTCACCAGGGTCCAAAATAAATTTGGCCGGTAAAAAGACAAAATTCTACAATTGAATTTTGGACCTTGCTTGTCAATATCTGTCAGTTATGTGAAATATTTGAAGTATTTCAAACTGGACTCAATTCTATTCAGAGAGTCAGACTTATGCAAGTGAAATTAAAATAAAGTGGAACATTTGAAAAAGGGGAAGAAAAAAGTATTATTGAAAAAAAGAAAGAAAGAACAAAGAATAATGAATTTACCACCTCACAGCAAAAAGGGAAGGATTCAGAAACTATATTAGCTGTCAAGGTCACTAAACTGGATGTGAGCAGTCCTGGCCAAATCCCCAGAACAAAAAATACTCTAATTCCTCAAACAGACATTATGACTATTTCCCCACATCCCAGCGAGAAAGGATTCCCCACTTACAACAGTTAATCAACAATAACAATAGCCCAACACATACAATTTAGCTCATGGTCTCTGCTAATCGTCTAAGTGTCTGCTTCCAGCGTGTGAAATTTGATGAAAAGAAAAATGCTTGCTACCCGCTTACTACATGAAAGCGCCCCTGTAATCAGAGGGCATCCTGGGAACAGGCAACTGGAAGATGCTGGTCCCATGGCTTGAGTCAGGGTGGAGCAGTGTTCTTGTAAATCATAAGGGGGAGGAATAAGATGGCACTCTGGAAATATTTTCACTGTGGATATATTAATTTATTTTCTTTGTGTCTCTGTAAGGGATGGATTGGATTGATCAAGTAAAATATTGTATATTTAAGTAATCCCCGATGGAAAATTTGTGTATGTGATGATGTGGTGATTTGACTTAACTCAAATTTAAAGGGACAGGGCAAGCAAAAAGCAGCCTTGCTACAAGAACCACATTAAACATGTCATTTAATGTATACAAACAGCCGCCTCCCAGTCTCTTCTCCCTCTCTCTCTCTTTTCATGTTCTCTCCCTCTTTTTCCTCTGTGACACAGAATATAGCCTTCCTATTGGCTAGCAGCACTATAGTGATGCTGAGAATAACCACCAACCAGGGCATGTGCCCCTTCACACCGTTGCCACAGCAACCCCTCACAACCACTTTGTATGTGCATGTATGTGTGTGTGTGTGTGTGTGTGTGTGTGTGTGTGTGTACGTGTGTACATTGTTCTCCATTTGCATGTGTGTGTGTGTGTTTACCGATGTTTTACATGTGTGTGCTTACAGTTATGTGCTTACAGAGCATGTAATACGTCTCTGATGAGCAGGCTGTGGATGATGTCATGTATTTTAGACCAGCTGTGCACTGAACAGCATTGACTGGCAGCAAGAACACATTTGTTTCCGCTCAAATCGTGAAAACAGAAATAGAAATATCAATACATTTCAGAGACAGGTAAGCATTGCAAGAAGTTATCCCTGCAGAGATTGCAGTGCCGTAAATATCCATAGGACAAAAATGAAAATGCATTCATTGGAATTAAACAGTTGTAAACAAAAGTGCCACTCGGCATTAAAGATTTCCTCTACTCTGCTCTATACTGCACTCATGCACTCATCATATAGGTGATAACTGGACAACCTTTGATAGTTTTTCAACCTTTGATAGTAATATTTACGTTTTGCCCGAGCAATAATAAAAGACTGTATTAATTAAATAATGTATGCATTACAATGCCTGCGCCTATTGCCACAGCGACGTGTGTATTTGTGCAGGTTGTCTCAGCTGTAGTGGTCCTCTGCTCGCCCTTATGGACTCATTAGACCACAGAGTACACGAGAGACACAATCCTCTCAGCTGGCGGTCCAGAGACCCCCTGCACAGCTCCTCTGATCTACTACAATCCCCCCAACATTGTCACAGTACTCAGCTGGCTCCCTCAACTAGCGGGGTGTGTGTAAGGGGAGAGAGAGTGTGTCTGTTTGTTAGTGTGCGTGTGTGTGTAAGGGGAGAGAGAGTGTGTCTGTTTGTTAGTGTGCGTGTGTGTGTAAGGGGAGAGAGAGTGTGTCTGTTTGTTAGTGTGCGTGTGTGTGTAAGGGGAGAGAGAGTGTGTTCGCACGTGTGTGTGTGCGCGCGTGTAACAGGAGTAGAGGAATAGAGAAACAAAGAGATAAAGGCTGAGGGAGAGAGACAGAGAGAGAGAATGAGTGAGATAAAGAGAGAGAGCATGTGAAACTGGAGCAAAATGACGTAAGATAGACATTTGCTACCATTCTTTTTGTTTTTCCCAAGAACAAAAACACTGGGCAGCTCAGACCACCCCACCCCTTGGGCACCTCTACACAACAGCCACCCCTCCCCCTCGATAACACCGTACATCCTCTTTCATGTCTCCCACCAACTCCTTGTACTCCTGCCTTACCTGTGCAGGTGAAACACTTGACATGGAAGTGGGTGTCCTGAACTCGCACCACCTCCCCCTTGCACACCTCCCGGCAACGCTGGCACCTGATTGGTCCAGAGCTGCCACCGCGCCCCCCGGCGGTTGTGCCTTGCTGATGGGTAGCTGCAGAGGAGAGAAAGCATGTAATTAAGTGCATGTTCATATTGCAATTTTTATTCAAAGAGTGAAGATAGAGAAATGTTTGTTTCTGAGCGACATTGAGCCTCTAACGTTTAACGTAAAGGAGAAAGCGACAAAGAGATTTTCACGCAAGTCAAATATGTGCATTTTTATCACTTTGTTTTTATCACTAGATTGTTTGTTAACCATTTCCAATTACACAGACACAAGATAGCTCAGTTCTAAACAGAAGGTAAAATTCCAATCACATTATTACTTCGTCAATTAGTTACGTTTCATTATTAGTATTTTACCTGAGCATGATGAAACTCATTTGATGAACATAATCATATTCTCATCGTGTGACAATAATCTTAGAACACTTTTAACCTTCCACAGCTCCTCTCCTAAGTGCTACGCTGAATATCTGTTGCCCTCGGTAGAGAGGTGCGCATAAGTGTCACTTCTAAGAACACCATGCACTGAACACATTATTGGAAAGCGTTTTTGAGCTATTTTTATTGTGTGGGTGTGCATATTTGAAATCCCAGCCATTTGCGCCCATTGTTCAGGTAAAATGTGTATTAACTATATATTCTCTCTGGATTTCAGGCAATATGATAAATGCTTGTAGCTCTGTCAACTCTGGCGCTCAAGGTGTGAGTCTTTACACCTCTATAAACCTCCAGTGTGCTCGCCTGCTCACTTTATTTTCTCTATTTTCAGCTCACTCGCGCGCCCACTCATGCGAGTCAACATTGCTGTGTCAGGTTAGGATGGGTCTCCCCTACTTTCTCTGTACGCATTAGCTAACTTGTCAGACTCGTCCCGCGGGCGTGAAAGGCAATCTCAGCCAGTTGGGAAAACAAAACGCTCTGCCTAACGGGTACTCAGGAGAACCACATGAAGTAGTCATTTGACAAAATAAAATAAAGTCGGTTATATCAGGTTATATTATCACCGCTCACATCACGAGCTCCATCAAGAAGATCGGGGCCTCTGTGAGACTTGGAGAGAGGAGGGTAAGGGTAGTCTTGTTGTTAAGGTTTTCATGTATCAGAGAAAAAAGTATTAACGGTAATTCAGATGAAAAATAAAATAATAATTTGGATGAATTAGTCTGCTTAATACTGTATAGAGATTTATTTAACAGCCATTAACTACTACAGAAGATTAGTGCCCTCTTCCCAATATAATGGAAGCAGCTGTATTCACATCCTCTTTATATTGAGCTCCATCGTCATTGAGGCCCACAAAGAGTGCTCCCCCACTCTGCTGAAGGAGATACAACCAGAGGGAAACCAGCCTGCCTACCTAGACCTAACTTTTCATGCCAGGACCCACTTGTGGTGGTCCTTTTGGCCCAGGACCCACCAAATATTTTGTGCAGTAAAAAAAGCTATGCCCTAATCATAACCATGATAGAAAGGGAGATAATTCTCAATTATCCATAATATTTATTCTTCTATACAGACAATATAGACAAGGCATATACATACATTTTAGATGTATTTTATTTTATAAAAGCGTCGCCATTGTTGCCATCCCAAGTGCGGCAATCATTTTTTGGTCCTGACCCGCCGCTTCAAAACCACTGACTCATAATGGAGCCCGTAGTTAGCTAGAAGCTTCTCCATGCCCTGGGTGAAGGGGACAACCGGCATGTTTGCGAATGATCTAGCTGCACTCTGCCCGTGAGGGCTGAAACAAAACGTCAATTGTGCATCATGGGCACCAGTGGGCATCCATCCACCGGGGGCACAGGAGAGAATGTGCACATGACTTCAGCTGTTATTGTCCTCGCCAGTGTACGGTTGTGGGCCCTGGGAGATGCGTGCGCGTGCATCGCTTCCACACTCCCAACATCCCACACACAGGTTTCTATTGGCACATTGTTTTACACACAATGCTGGCACTTGCAGCGCCACTGCGCCGCTATAACCCAGCAGCGGCACACACACACACACACACACACACACACACACACACACACACACAGTCATATACTGTCAGCTACACGCACACACACACACACACATCTCACTCTTTCATACACACACACCTTCTTACTCTGTCATAAACACAACTCAAACATACCTCTCTCGTAAACACATTCACACACACACACACACGTCTCTTTCACATACACACAACACTCATACTCACACACACACAAATACCAGTACTTTGTGTATGTGTGGGTCTTTGCATGTGTGTGCGTCTGTGTGTGTGTGTCTGTGTGTGCTTGTGTGTGGGCGCATGTGTGAGTGACGTGTCCATGTGTATAAAAGCCAACACACAGTTTTGAATTGTGAGGTCAGGTAAATAATGAGCTGCACCGAATCAATCAGGTGTGAAGGAAAGATAATGGAAAATAATGGCGGGAAGTAGCAGAGCTCTTTGTGGACTGGCAACACCTACACAGAAACACAAACAGCACCCCCAGACAATGGTACAGTCCGTCTGGAAGCAACGTTTAACAAACCTTTCCCATGGTACACATCCCCTTGGTCGACCAATGCTATATTAACCACACTGACCTTGTTATATATGCACAGTTACTACAGCAGCAAGAAACAAAGCCAATTATTTTGAATTCCTTGTATGTGGAGCAGGGCAGCCCAGGAGGATTTCATCTAATGAGGGTCTGTAATCTGCTCATTTACTGACGCGGCCACTGGGTAACAACACAGGCTTGGCGTGTGTGCTGTGTGTGTAGTATGTGGGGTATGTTTAGTATGTATGTTTGTGGTACGTTTAGTATTTGTGTGTGCGCTATGGGTGTAGTGTGTGTGTGTATCTTGCGTGTAAACAAAAAGGAAGTCCTTTAGAAGATCACCTGGCAGCAGTCTTGTAGTGGTCATAGGACTGGCGGGAGCGGTGTTCCTCCGCTTTCTTTATCAATTTCCTGTTTAAAAATGACCTTAAACATGAAATAGTACCAATTATTCTCTGCACCAACTTCAACACAAAACAGACACGGACACACACACAATAATGACCCACAAATTTTCCACAATACACGACACAATGAAATCGAAGGATGACTTTTTCCGGAACACACACCATTGCGGCGCTAACAGTGCAGAGCAGTAGCGAAAGCAGCCCAATCAGCAGAGGCGCTGAAGGCATTACGTGCCCACCTAATTGCGCCAGTGTGTTCAAAACACACTAAAGCCCGCCAAGCTCTTCAATGTCTGAGCCCATTAGCGAGCCCTTAAAACCAGCAACCATCCTCCCTCAACCCCCATCCCCCCTGCGGTGAGGGTGTTGAGTCACCCTGTTCTAATGTTAGCCACCAGTCCACAGGTGTTAAGCGCTGACTCTAGACCTGTGGGTGGCACTCCCCCGGGGGCACTAAAGTGCGTGTGTGTGTGAGTGTTTGTGGGTTGCTGACAGTATGTCCTCAGGCATAGAGAGGCTGCTGCTGCCATTCCCCCTGCCCTCCCCACACCCCCTCCCCCACCCTTTCCCTGACCTGAGGGCCCCTGAAGAGATGAGCTGAGCACGCTGGGAGATTATTCACATGGGATGTGAGAAGATAGGAGGTGACAGGCCACGCCCTCCCCCAGTCCCTCCCCCTCTCTCTATATGAGCGGGAACCCAAAGTATAGAATGCTTTTATCCAAAAACAACATTTCTTAATAATTCTAATTTTTTTTTTTTTCTGTCACTTTCCCCCGCGGTGGGGGGGGGGGGGCGCGCGTTTATCACAGGGGTGAATGAGTGTCCAGTGACATCACATACCCATACAGTATTCTGTCAGTCTACGGAGAAAGGGAGGGACCACACTGTGCCACAGTCTGAATGTGCAATCCCACCAGAGCCAAGGTCACGCAGAGAACAAGGGGAGGACGGAGGAGGCAACCGAAGTGCCATTGCTTAAATCTTAAGATTTAAGCAATGACTCTCTTGCTTAAAAAGATTTAAGCAAGAGAGAGCGAGACAGAAAGAGATAGAGAAAGAAAAATAGAGAGGCAGAGGAAGAGGGAGGGTGAGAGATTAGGAGAAATAGGGAATGAGAAATAGAAAGCTAGTGCAAAGGACATCGAAAAATAGAGAGGCGGAGAGAGAGCGAGAGAGAGCGACACAGAGAAAAGAAAGACAGAGAGAGAAAGGGAGCGAAGGAGGAACGGCGAGGAAGGTAAAGAGAGCGAGAAAAAGGGGGTGAGAGAGAGAAGGACAGAGAGGGAGAGACTAATAGGGTGTCAGCACTGTCAGTGATGAATGGCTCTGCAGGTTCCCACAATTCCCTGAGCACAATGATCAGTATATTGATCAACACAAGTTTTATCAGTCCCCAGAAACAACCACACGCCCATGCTCACATACACGCACACGCACACACACACACACATACACACACACAAAGAACACAGCTGGAGAAGAGCAGAAACTGTGAGTAAACTTTATGAAAGTTGCACACATGAAGAACCTCATAATTGTTCTTATCAATTACACTGGAGGGAATTGCAATGTTTTATAATGGCTGTGTGTGTGGGTGGGTGTGTGTATGTGTGTCTCTCTGTCTGTCATGTGGGATAGCCCAAAGAATTTATTAGAGTCCTGGCCAGATTTTTTTAATATATATATATACTACACACACTACACGGCTTACTACGCAGTGACCATGAGAGGCGGATGCCAGAAAGATGAAATGACAGTCAGAGCCATCTGTATCTAGTCTGTGTGTGTGTGTGTGTGTGGCTTGTGGGCTATCACAGTCAATGTAGTGGAAAACAGCCCACAGCTCAGCCTTAACAAGCCTATTCATGTCCACGCTCTGAATATATGCTTCAAGAGAGGAGAGCTATGGAGAGAGTAGGAGAGATAGGGAGGGAGGAGAAGCAAGGTGATGCGAGGAGACCAGACGAGAGGAGAGGAGAGTATCGGATAGGCGGGGAGAGGCGAGGCTAGGTGCGAACAGGAGAGGCGAGGCTAAGAGAGGAGAGGAGAGGAAGGGAGGGAGGGGAGAAGAGGAGAGGTAGGGATGACAGGTGATAGGAGTGGAGAGGTACTGGTGGTGAGGAGAGGAGACAAGAGGGGAGGGGAGAGCAGAAGAGAAAGAATAGAGGGAGAAACAAAGCAGAAAGCAGAAGTAGAGTAAGGTAAGAGAAGGAGTTAAGGTAAAGGGGAGGAGGGGGGAGTTGTCGGATGCTCTTTAACTTTTGTACTTGGTGTTTTTTGCCTGAAGCTGGTATACTGACACATGTCACACCACCATCTGTCTGCTGTGTCTCACACACAGCAGACACACATGCACACACATGCACAGACCCACACACAAACACAGACACACGCACGGACACACACGCAAACACACACACACACACACATCATATCATATCAAACACTCATATTCCTCACATACCAATTGCATGATATCATCCATGTGCATCTGTGTTTGCACGTGTGTGTGTGTGAGTACATGTGCCTGCGCTCAAGTAACCGACACTCAACAGGCTTGTGTGACACCAATACACACTGTGTCAGCCGAGAGAACACTCTCAAAGCTCAACGAAGGGATTCTCAAAATTATTCCGTAGCAAGTGCAGGGGAGCAGCAAGTAGTGCAGGGCCAGCAGAAGAAGCAAAACATAGCCAGCCAAGACGTGGCACTGGAGGATTCAGGGTACTGAATTATGCAGTCACCTCCTGACCCCACATAATGACATGCCACATGATGAAAGATGCAGTTCCTCTTGTAGAAAGGGAAAGGTGACGTTCCAGTGTGTGTGTTTGTGTGTGTGTGTTTGTGTGTGTGTGTATATCACGAGGAGGCCGGCAGGCACGTGGCAAACATCTTCTTAACTGGCCTTAGAGTCAGCCTCAGGGAGAAGAGCGGAGAGCCGAATCTACAAAGTTCCCCTGCCAGGCTTGAGGTTATTTATACTGTGGTGTGGTTTACAGGAAACACAAAAACAAACAAAGTGTACGATTTATTGGACGACAGGAACGCCAGTGAATCCCCCAACCTGTCTGAATGTTGCACTGTGTTTGGAGCCAGTTTCCATGGGCATGGTGTGAAAGCGCCGACGGTCATGAAGTGAATAGAAAGTGGCCTTGTGCCTTTTCTCGCCTGAGGGGGGCATGCAGTCCATCTCATGACCCATGCTGTTCCTTTGAGTACATGCGAATGGATGGTGCATCTCACAGCACAGAAGACAAAAGACACATAGAGCAATGAAGATACAGTCAGGGGGGGACAGACATAGAAACATGAACTCTCTCTCACACACACACCAAACAAAGTACACACTCTCTCTCCCTCTCTCTCTCGCACACACACACAAAGTCTCTAACACGCACACACACTCACGCACGCACGCATACACGCACACACACACACACACGCACACACACACACACACACACACACACACACACAAACAGCTGGTCCCCCCCTTAACCAGCAAAGCCGCCTGATTCAGCTGACAAGGAATCAGTGTCAGAGTCAGCTGATCTGGGGTTCATTCAGAAGGAGAGAACCTCAGGGCTCTGCTGGGATCCAACTTAATCAGCTGGTTCAGGGATGAGCATGTGCGCCGTCCCTTTGGGCTGTCCTCTGGTCCCCCATGTGCTAAATCACAGTTATCTGAGCGCATGAGTACAGACAGAAGCCCTATTGTCAGGCTAGAGATGCCTCTAATTCCACTACAATCAGCTTCTTGAAGAAACAAGACATCTAAAAATAGACAAGTGGTCTTGTGAGAAAGTGCAACAGATGAACCCTTGACCGGTGCTAGAGGTCGTAGGTCAACCCTAGGACCTGGTGTTGGGGAGTATTGTTTCGATTGATTGATGAGTGAGAGAAAGCAGCGGAGAAATTAGTAGAAGTAGAAGCATAAAAGGACAGCAGCTGAGAGCTGTTGAAGGTGGACAAAGACTCCACAAAATGCCCCTTGAAATGAGTTCAGCAAATACTGCTGTGACCATATATACTTAGTTATCTTCTCTAACCTGATACAATTCTCCGATTTCTCTAAAACCCGAGCCAAAGTCCTAACTTAAAAATAACCGTTCTGTATTAGAGAACATGTTTGTCTCCAAGTCATGCAATCAGTCCGGCTAACACTAATACAGTTGTCCTGAGATATGCTACTATAATAGGCTAGTGTCATCAAATATTTAGTGGATACTTTGTTATTGTCATATCTACATAATATACATCGTTTTTGTGTGTTGCCCGTGTTTTTCCAACTAAATAGTGGGCTCGCGCTATGAAAGGCACCGCGCGCAAGAACGGACTTACCACTGGAACTCATGATGCCAAACGGTTCTTATCCAAAACAAAGCCGCTTCCTCCAAAATAATCCCATAAAGCACAAAGGAAAAGCCTCACTTTACACTTTGTTCAGTGTTATAGATAGGCTTAATTAAACATAAATTCCGCTGAAACGTAGATGATGCTCCGGACTGAGCCAAGGCTTCTAAATCAATTTTGTCACGAGAAGCCAACACGAGGAGAAGAAAAATAAAAGCCAGGTAATAGTGTTCTGGACACACGAGAATGTTCCCGATATTCATGTATTTCCAGCCACAGTTTCCACAGCTTCTACTCGAGCCTACAATGCTAGTCAGAGAAAACTGACAACAAACGACCATACAATGCTGTTCAGTCGCATTCCATCTTCACGTTAGCTACTGGCTGTTTCTAGATCTCCACTGTCTCTTCTCCCTAGCGGTGTGCTGTCACTGTGCGCTCCTGGTTCTGCCTGACGGCGGGGGCTCTCGCGCTCTCATCAAACTCCCGATTTCCATCCCGGGTTTATAGGCGACGTCACTCCCAGGGTGGGCGCGCGAGGGTCGGTGCGACACGAGACAGAAAATAATGGAGTGGACGATTGTTCTGAGCGTGGATAAACACAAGTGTCAAGGCGCATAGGCTTGAATTGGGGCTGGGCTTTTTTTCCCTTAATTCTGTCAACGGCTAAAACTGTTATGACATCGCCCTCTCCTGGAAAGTTGACGTAAGCAAATTAGTTAATTGGATTATCCACCAGAGATTTATTTTTAGAGCAGCGAAGCTTTATTCGCTTTTGTTTGTGAAACAAAGTTTCAAGACAATAGTATGTTCAAATGTTCATGAATTACCTATCATCGTAAATGTGTGATTTCTTCTCCACCCTCGGACTTTCCTGTCAATACATGTGATACAAATGAACTAAGGAATGAACTTCGCCTCGATGATAACAACAAGGGTTGCCATCTAGCGACTACATTACAAGACACTAATAACAATTAATGTTGTTGAATATATGTATGATTTATTTATTTATGTATGTATTTATTTAATTATTTATTTGTTAATGTAAATGATTACATTATTGAGGAGCATATGGCATACCATATGCCTTAATATTTGCTTTTCATTGTTAAATCAAGAAAGTTATTTGTAGTTAAGAATGTATACTTGTACTTTATGTATCTATGTAACTTATGTATGTGGTAACGTCATTAGAGGAAGCCCTGGTTATGAGTTGAGGAAGCTGGACAATAGAGGGATATCTGAGGGCGAAGTGGTCTCCCTGCACACAGCGAGCCCCACCTATCTCTCCATGATGGAGCTCTACAGTGAGCCCCACCCCTCCATGATGGAGCTTCACCGCAAGCTCCATTTCCCAACAATGGAAGTCCACATTAAACCCCACCTATCCATGAAGGAGCTCCACAGTGAGACCCACCTCTCCACAATGGAACTCCACCTCACCTATCCATGACGGAGCTCCACAGTGAGCCCTCTCCTCTTCAACATGGAGCTCCACAGTGAGCCCCACCTCTCCATGATGGAGCGCTACAGTCAGCCCCACCCTCCCCCAGATTGTGCTCCATGGTGAGCCCCAGCTCTCAATGCAGAGCTCCACCACATGCCCCATTTCCCAACGATTGAGATCCACAGTGTGCCCCACCTCTCCATGATGGAGCTCAATTAAAGCATGAAAGTGGGTGCAGCAAGACATTCTCCTTTAACCAAGCATAGTTAGCATATTCCATGACACCATGTTTTTTTTCCTCAATAGGACAGGACAGGGTCAGAAATCAACGTGGCCTTGGGACATCTTGCACCATAATAATATATGATTACCCACAAAATTGGTCAAAGAAATTAACTTCTGTATTTGCATTAAATATTTTTTCATTGGAGTCATTAGATATTGTCAGGTAGCATAGGAAGAAGATGGTATTTCCCAACATTTTATCAGATCGCCCTTGAACTGATCCAAAATGATCCGAAAAACAAATGCCTTGTGAATTTCAGTACTTGATTCAATTATTGTGTGTGTGAGTGTGTGTGTGTGTGTGTGTGTGAGTGTGTGTGTGTGTGTGTGTGGGTGTGTGTGTGTGTGGGTGTGGGTGTGTGTGTGTGTGGGTGTGTGTGTGTGTGTGTGTGTGTGTGTGTGTGTGTGGGTGTGTGTGTGTGTGTGTGTGTGTGTGTGTGTGTGTGTG
>JAOPJO010000002.1:17195708-17210025 GCA_027123675.1 Molva macrophthalma
ATTATAATGTAAATATGTTTATGTTAAAAATGTATACGGGACTGCAGTAGCTCAGGAGGTGGAGCAGATCATTTGAAAAATCCAGTGTTCCTGGTTTGATGCTCAGCTCCTCCTGTCTTAAGTATCCTGATGTCCTTGAGTAGGGCACTTAGCTTTTCTCCCAGAGTGGTTGAGTGTCACCATGCACAGGGGACAATTGAATGTCTGTGGGGACGAGTTATCAAATGTAAAATCATCTTGAGCTCGTGGCTCAGTGGCTCAATCAGCGCGCTAACTATGTTGGCAATCCACCTTTAGCGACCCAGGTTCGATTCCAACTTGCGGTCATATACTACATGTAATTCCCTCTCTTTCAACCCACTTTCCAGTCTGTATTCACTACCCATAAAGGCTCACCCTGAGCAAATCACAGTTATTCATCTGGTATCTTGTGTCCATGTGTAAAAGGGAGGTTAGGCCGGGTAAAATAGGGCCAGAGAAGTGGGCGAGCAGATGTGACAATGCTTGCTTTGTCTTTCCTTTCTCCTCACAGAGACGGACAATTGGTCTTTCTGACGGAGGAGGAGAGGGCCGCTCTGGCCCAGGTTAACCCCTGCAGCTCTGAGCCCAGCGAACCTAGCAGCCTGCTGGAGAGGCTGTTCTCATCCGACATCAGCTCTGTGTACAGGCTAGGTAAAGGATGTGTGTGTGTGTATGTGTGTGCCTGTGTGTGTGTTTGTTTGTATATGTTCCTA
Source organism: Molva macrophthalma (assembly GCA_027123675.1). Classification (NCBI taxonomy): domain Eukaryota; kingdom Metazoa; phylum Chordata; class Actinopteri; order Gadiformes; family Lotidae; genus Molva; species Molva macrophthalma. The sequence continues at coordinate 17,196,443 of JAOPJO010000002.1, forward strand.
TGTATGTGTGCCTGCCTGTGTGTGTGTGTGTGTGTGTGTGTGTGTGTGTGTGTGTGTGTGTGTGTGTGTGTGTGTGAGAACGGTTATGTTCCGTCCAACAAAACCAAATGTCAAAAACCTCCAAAAGATAGGGATGTCTAGTCTAGTTCTACACAGTTGATCCTCAAGATCCCAAGCCACTCATAACTGAATCTGAGAGCAATCAAAGTACTCAATATCGGAGAAACATGCATTAAAATGCATTTAAATGCAGCGCAGCACCACCAAGTTTGCAAAGGAAACCTGATACCAGTCAAAGATAGCTGTAGGAATACTTGGTTTACCTTTTAGACTCAAATGTCACAACAAAGTGTATGAACATACAACAGTGCAGTATTAAGGAACCAAGAAATGCAGTTTAGCAGAAAGTGCTTGGGGGGTATGCAGTCTTCTAGCAGAACAATGTCTGCGGAACAAAACATTTCCATCACTGCTAAACGTTTAACTTGTTCCTTTCTTTTGTCCTTGCACTCTTCCAGACAGATTGGATGATTGTGACTTTATGTACATTAAGAACCGACCCAAACAAGGTACCATTACATAAGTTGTTGTTTAAAGTCAATTTGTTTTAGAGTTCATAATGTTCTCAGTTGTTTTGTTTACTATGATGTATTCTAATAAACTGTAACAAACCCATGACTGTCTGTATCTCTCTCTCTACCTCCCTCTATCTTTCTCCCTCTCTCTCTCTCTCTCTCCCTCTCTCCGCCCTCCATCTGTTCCCTTTCTCTCTCTCTCCCCCCCCCCCCCCCGCCTCCCCGCAGACCACAAAGCCCTAGCGAGTGCCCGCCAGAGCCTCATCTCGGAGCGGAGCGCTGGAACGCCGTCCTTCCACCACCACCACCACCACTCCACCTTCTCCTTGCCCTCCCCGCGAGCGCCCGTCTCCCCCTTGTCCCGCTCTCCGCGCCCCGCGTCCTACCATCCCACCCTCGGTTCCCTGCGGCTCGGGCCCGCCGAGCCGCTGTCCCCCGCCCCCGAGGATACCTTCAGGGAGCTGGACGAGTTCCAGGAGGACCCGGCCCTCTTCCTGGAGGACTACAGCTGGGAGGGGGAGGAGGCGGCCACGGAGCTCAGCGACCCCACCCTCAACCTGCTGGACCACCATGAGTTCCAGGTACAGCCGGGCGCGGTGCTGGGGATAACAGCGTCGCACAAAAGTGCATTAACAAAGAGTATTTTTGTCCGGCAGAAATTGAGGTTTTTAGTAGCGTGACGGCGCCAGTGTTCTGCAGCACTGCTGACTCACAGCATGGTTAGGAGGGTAGAAAAACAAAACAAGGATTGTGCTTGCTCCCTGTGAGTTCACGTGCGTTTAGTCCACAGATGCTCTCGTTTCCAAAGACACGAATGTCAGGTTGCATAGCAGAACACTGGACACTCACGATAGTGGAAAGTTTCAGGGTCGGAGCACAACGATATATGTAACATACAATATATAAAAGACTACATCTTGATTAGTTCATTGATTTATCTGATCAATTTGTGAATTTGATTCAATGATTTAGTTGGTAAAGTGTTTGATAAGTTGATCTCTACACTGATTGGTTGGTGGGTGAATTTAATCATTTGTTAATGAGTTCATCCGTGCATTCACCCACACCGGGTAGGAGGACTTCGCTCCCCTCTACGACCTGCAGCATTCCTTCCTGGAGATGACCTTCAGCGGGAGGAGCGAGGAGGAGCTGCTGAGCCACCTGGAGAGCGTCCGCGAGGCTGCCAAGAGGAGCGGGAGACACTGGGCACACAGGCGGGCATGCTTCCTCCTGGGGAGACTCTGTGCCAGGAGGAACAAATACTCCCAGGTTTGTGCTGACGTTCTGCCCGTGCACGAGGGTTTACTGCCAAGGCCAATAGTGCATCGATAGGACTTCCTGTAATGAAGGAGAGGCAACAAGAAGTTGCTTTCTTTGTCTGCGGCTATGGCTATACCTACAGTCTTAAAGGAATGTATATATTTTGAAATGCCATTTGATCCACGCTTTTATCCAATCTTACAATACCGTGAGTGTATATGTTGGGACTTGGGAGCATCAGTGGCCTCGGAGGGAATACAAATCCCATCCCTGGCAGTGTTACGCTCTACCAATTGAGCTAGCTATGATCAACCATAATGGCTACATTATGCTCAGGTATCAGGTACTGATACCTGAGCAGCCTTTTGAACATGTCTTTACATGTTAATTTGCCTGTTCTCATTTGAATTTCAATCGAACCCCAGCAATGTTCATGTCATGCTCTACCAATACAGGGCCAGAGTTCATGCATACCAATGCTCTTCCATATAAACGCAGTAGTACTAGATGTCGTTTATTTAGTTGTGGACGAACCTGTTATGACCGATTACCATCCGTGCAGGCGCGCGTGTACTACGAGGAGGCCCTCAGCGTCAGCGTGGACGGTTTCTCCGACACACCGCTCCTCAACGCTCTCTACATCAACCTCACCGCTGTGTACCTGAAGCAGCGCATGACCGACAAGCTTCCCCAGACCCTGGAGAAGGCCTGCGCCATGCTCCTGTGTTCCCCCAGCCACGACTTCACCTCCCTGGACGAGGTGGAGCTCCTCAACCTGCTGCTGCGGAGATCCGTGGTGCAGGGCGACAAACACCTAGAGGCTCGCGTCTGCTACCTGGCCTCCAGCCTCTTCCTGCGCCTGCAGAAGACGGACGACGCGCTGCCGTTCATCGAGCGCCTGCAGTTCCTCATGCTGACCCTGTCGGACGCCGACGGCCGGGCCACCATCGCTCCCTTGGACCTGAACTGGCTGCTCACCCAGCTCTACCACCGCAAATACATGCCCTTTCTGGCGCTGGCCTCGCTGAGCCTGGACTCCAGGCAGGACCACTCTCTCCCGGACGCCTTCCACAGGCTGGACCTCTTCGTCAGGAACTCAGGCCGCCTGAACCCCCGCTGGAGGGAGGGCATGGCCCTGCTCCCCGCCCACATCGTGGTCTACCTCCAGCAGGCGCTGGCCGTCGCCGAGCAGGGGAGGGACTGGAAGACCCAGAGGGACCTGTGTCTGGGGCTGGCGTCGGTCTACCAGCAGCACGGCGTGCTGGAAAAGGCGGTGTGCTGCGCCCAGCAGGCCGTGGAGACGGGGGGCTACATCAACGAAGAAGAGGGGTTCCAGGCGTCCGTGCAGCTGGGCTGGCTGCTGGTGTTGACGGGCCAGACGGACAGGGCCCTGGACACTCTGCAGCCACTGCTCACATCTCTTCAGGTGAACTCACCTTCCATTCGATCCGGGCAGGGGAGTTCATTTATTCACATTTCATTCAAGCCATCGGTCAATCATTTTGCTCATTATGCTACTGCATGGAAGGATAGTGTAGTGGCTAAGGTAAGTCGCTTCAGATCAAATTGTTTACTTTATAGTAGTAAATATTACAATTACTACTAATACTACTTTACTAATTACATTACTAATACTAGTAATGATAGTCATACTAGTAATAATAAAACAATAAAAAAATAAATGAAAAATAAATTGATGCAATAATATTATAAACTATAGTATTCATCATCGTCATCCTCAAGTTGACATTCTGAATTATGGGCATTTCCAGGGGACCGACAGCCCCACGCAGCGAGGGGTCATCCACAACCTGCTGGCCCTGTGTCTCAGGCGCCAGGCTCGGGTCCCAGAGGCCGGCCGGCACCTCCACTCGGCCCTGGCCATCTCCCGGGAGAGCGGTAACGAGAGGAACCAGGCCCTGTCGCTGGCCAACCTGGGCTGCCTTGCCATCGACATGGGGGCCTCCTGCCTGGCCGAACGCTACCTGATCAGGTTCGATTTAGATTTCTGCTTTACTCCTAGTGTGTATTTGTATTATCATTTTATTGTTGTTATTAACTAACAAACTATGGTTGTTTTATATTTTTGTATTTCATATATATTTGATATCTTGTATAATAATAAAAAAAAATGTTTAGATGTTATATGTTTTGCCCAGATGAAAAATCGAATTGTGTATATATATTTTTTTTATTGACTCTTTTAAAATTGTATCTCTTTCTAATTGTTATTTCTGTATTCATGCTGTGACACACACATTTCCTGGGATGGATTAATTGCATCTTATCTCATTATTTCATCCTCATCGTATCTTATTCAAATAATGTGTTTTTATTATCATGGCTGATGATAATTTCGCATAGTCGTTTGATAATTTTCACAAAACGTTCAGTTTTGGGACATCATGACATGACGTTTTTACAGATCCCTGCGTCTATTCTGGGATCTTGCGGAGAGCCCTTCAGAGGAGGAGCATGTGCAGACCTACATGTGGTTGGGGCGGAGCTACAAGGACACTGGGAGGAGTCGAGATGCCAGGGCCTGTTATGAACTTGGGCTGCTGATCGCCTTACACGCCAAAAACCTGCATGGTGAGTTGCAGTGCTTACTTTCCATTTGTGATGCAGAATGATTTGCCCGGTCCTTTGTTCATGGGAACATTCTTGAGAAGTGATGTAAGGTTACCCAATTTGCTCTTTAGCTCATTGCTTGTACTTAGAATCTGTTCAGGTAACTATATATTTGCATATGGTTCTTAAAATAGATGTCCTGACTTCTCAATATTAAGTAGTACTCTAAACAGGATAATATAGTAATTAGGGTGTTTTAATCCAAGCCGAAAGGTTCAGGGTTCGAACCCAAATCAAAGAGCTAAGTGCAAAATACTAACCTGCTTATTAATTACATCTTTTTTTTTGTAAGTGTAAAATAGTAAATATTACTCTTTCAAAGTGCAACAAGTGTAACGTATGTCCTCCGTATACTCATTTGAATCTTCTTTACACCCTGATCATGTGACCGGAAGTTCAACAGCACTGTCTTAACTGTCTCAACTATCAGTTCGTCCCAGTTGAGTGACAGTTGTGAATCCCTGGCCCCTCTCTGCCATAGCCCAGATGGTTGTTGCCAAGGTGCTGAGCCGTCTCTATGCAGACATGCTGCTGTACGGCCAGAGCATCATCTACTACGAACACTGTGTGTCCGTGTCCCGCCAGCTGAAGGACAAACGGCTGGAGGGGGAATATCTGGAGATCCTGAGTAGCCTCTACCTCTCACTAAACACAGAGAAGTGAGTCTCTCCCCCCCTCCCTCTCTCTCCCTCCCTCCTTTCCCCAACTCTCTCTCACTCTCTCTCTCACTTTCTCTCTCCCTCCTCTGTCTCTCTATTTACTGCACACCCTAGCTCCAGAGTGTGACATAGGTTCTTACAACGTTTGAGAATGCCTCTCACACTTGATCCTTTGGAACCCAATGTGTCCATTTTTTCCAGGACCTTTATGACTGTCACAACTGCTCAAATTGCATTTTTTCATTGTAGGCAGATGTTATACTGCTAAAACAAGGGTTTCATTAACCTTTAAAACCTTTATTGCCTTTTGTAGATAATCTATTTCACAGCGTTATCCCCTAACAATCTCAATGAATCCCCAATGTTTGTGTTCTCTAGTAGTAAGAGTTACACAACTGGCATGCTTCCATGTGATACAATCGAATCCTTACCAACTGTGCGTGTGTGTTGTGGGGCACGGGTCACGCTTCTCTATCTTTATAATCCCTAATTCTCCTTTTGTCCATTATCTTTGTTTAACATTCTCAGTGACTGTATTTACTGTTATCGTCGGGTGGATGTTTTATTCCGGGCAGCGATCCAATAGTCTTATTTGCTTAGGATGGTTCCTAACTGTTTGAAATGAAACCGGAAGTATCTAAGTATCCAGCTCTTACCACGGCAGCCATGGTAAAGTCTGATTTGTGAGCCTACCCTACCCATAACCACTTAAGTACCCATTTGCCCTATAGACTATTTGACTAGAGCTGTCAGCATAGGACAATAAACTGGTGTCACTCATAACCTTATTTTTGGGTTCTATGATGACGCCTCTGTGAAAAGCGTCTATTGTGTTTGATTTACTTTGTCGATACACAATCCCCACGTCACCTTTGTTAAAATGTCTTGTAAGTTGCCAGTGAGCGACATTTTTATTTTAAGCCATGTGTGGGATAATCACATAACTCACATATTTTGTTGTGTTGCAGATGTCAAACTTTTGATGATGCCGCCCTGTACACAGTTAATCTGTAACTCACTTGACTGAGGTTTGTGTTGGGTGGTGCAGGTCATCTCGTAAATCTCTAGACTACACCAAGCAGAGCCTGAGGATCTCAATTGACCTTGGCAAGAGAGAGGAGGAGTCCGAGACCTGGCTCCAGGTGGGCCGCATCTACTACTTCATCCACGAGGACGAGCTGGCGGACATGTACCTCCAGGTGAGAGAGAAGATAACCATAAAATGAATAATTAAGTTCAGCGCGACACAAGGGCGACATCTAGTGGTGGACTAAGGAACAGCTGGAGGAACTGTGACGAGGAAAAATGGAGTTGTAGGGGAGTATGACAGACAAATTTGCCTACCTCCAGGTGAGAGAAAAAACAATAGCCTGAAGGTATTGTTAAGTAGTTAACAACACAATGGTGACGTTTAGTAGTGAAGGAACAGCAGGAGGAAATGTGACTAGCAAAAAAAGGGTGGTTGTAGCTGTAAGTAGAGGTGATGGGGGCATGTTTGGGAAAGGAAGTTAATAACCTGGAGCAAAAACGCCCTGGTGAAGTCAACATGGGGCTACAAATAGATTTTGCTAGGAGGGGAAAGTAGTGTATACGTCAAGATAAGTCTTAAAGTTAATGAGGTATACACAAGGAGAGGCAGTAAACATGCTTTAGCTGCAGCCACCATTACTTTGTGTTCCTTGCATGAACTTTGTTTACAGCCAACAACACTGATAAACATCTTAACTCAACGGTCTTCACTGTTAAACAAGTCAGGGGCGTATCACATGCTCCGCATTCTGCCAGTGACCCAGTTACATTACTTTCATCACCTTTAACCAAATTATACCCATGTTGTGCTTCTTCAAAGAAACGCAAACTCAATTCCGGGAACCCAGCCTTGTGAAACAAACCATTACACTAATCTTTCCTATAACGGTCTCTTGATGTTTAACCGTGATAGACTATCGTTATTTCACCAATCACCATGATGCTAATCCGGTTTTACCGACACAGGCTGCAGTGAAGACGGCACTGAGGATGAATGACCCTCATTTTGCCATGAGTATCTACGAGGAGGCTGGGGACGTGTTCTTCAAGGGCCACAGGAGCCAAATGGCTTCACTACCCTTCTTCAGGGTGAGGAGATGTTGGTCTGTTGTGTTTGATTCATGTTGCAGGCCTCATAGTGATGCATACTTCATCTCACTATAGTGTTTCTAATACCTCTGTATGCTTGTTCTGAATAGATTGATTAAGTGATAATAACATGGAAGTTTCTCTGGTTAAGAATACAAAACATTTCAGGTCAGAGCATTAATAATAATACTGGCTGAGAATTGCTTCGCGCTGCTCATTTTTAGGGTTAGCTAACGGAAAGCAACTGACTGCTTGCTTCTATTTGTCAAGCTTTATGGTGTAATATTCCAATATTTACTATGTCATTTTTGTTCCATTTACTTACGTTGTATTTTTACTTTCTGAATGACAACGTAGGACGGCAGCCTTCCGTTCGCCCGCAGTATCCGAGACGTTCACTCTGAGTTCCGCCTGCTGAGTAAACTGACAGAGCTGCTGATGACCCAAGGAGACCAACAGGAGGCGCTGCAGTACGCCACACTGGCCGTTCAGATTGCCAGCAAAACAGGTCTGTACCGACATCTGTACCAATATCACCAGTCGCACGACTCTTATATAAAGGTTAAATAATGAAATAATTAAAAAAAACCTAATCAGGGGGGCTCACTACCACAAATACATTATTAGTGATGGATTTAGCCGTTTGCTCCTTGTCTCAATACTTTTCCTCGTTTCTAATGAAAAGCTACGGTGTTTGATCCCCAATGTCTGCAGATTCTTAATGTAATGTGATCTTTAAGACTCTAACCAGACTCTACATTGTGCACCATGGTTGTGGTCTTTTTGTGTTAGCTTAGCTGTTGTATGTGTCTCGTACTGCCTGTATGAACTGTGACAACACATTTTCTCTGTGGGGGCAATAAATAACTCATCTAAATCTAAATCTGTATCCGCTCGAATGTGACTTTGGATTACAGCCATGATAGGAAACTACAATCATTTTCCATCTCCCTCCTGTCGTGACCCTCAGCCGTTCCTCTTCCTCCTCAGGGGTGAGTGTGAACGAGTGGACGGCCTACCACCGCCTGGCGACGGTGTACTACCGCCTCCAGCAGTACGAGATGGCGGAGAACTACTACCTCAAGTCCCTGTCGCTCTGCCCCTCCCCGGAGGTGCTCCACCCCATCCAGGCCCGCTACTTCACCAGGGTGTACACGCGCCTGGGGGACCTCACGCTCTACCAGCTCAAGGTACTCCGAGAGGGTACACATCCACATGGGTGTACCTGACCCATTGTATTTCATATGAAGTCCCTTTGACAAGTTTGCTTTGGGTAACAGCGGCTGCAAAATGGCTGAATGTAAAGAGTTGCAATATGTTCATTGTCAAAAGGCAATACTTCCTAACTGATCGATTTTCGTTGTTCTCAATGACAATTGGTCTCAATTTCATTTTTGTCAATTCAAAATGAAACCTTGGATTATTTCTTGTAGTTTTTCCTGTAGTAATGTATACTCCCCAAAAAACGTCCTGGACCAAATATTCGTTGGCCAAGAAATGATGTGGTAACATAAACAATGAGGAGGAGTGATACAGAATGAGCGTGTACTAAATCATCACAATGGTGCCAATACTGTTATGATGAGCCAAGGTGGATCTGGTGGAATTGATTCTATACTGCTTGACTTCATCTCCCCCGATGAAGCCAGAACATGCACAGAACAATGTCCTCCTACTGTATACTCATCCTGTCTCGTTCCTTTACACACCTCCTTCCCCAGGACGCCTTTGACGCGGTAGGCTACTTCCACCTGGCCTTAGCCGCGGCCCTGGAGGACCAGGCCCACCCCCGGGCGCTGTATGTGGTCTACATGAAGCTGGCCGAGATCCACGCCCACCACCTGCCGGACTCCCAGCTGTGCCACACCTACAGAGACAGGGCCCACAGCCTGAGACGGGTGCTGGCGGGAGAGGAGTCCCCGGGGAACAAGGAACAAGGTGGTGTTGCCGGGTCGGCGGTGAAAGCCCCGGATCGCTGCCTAGCGATCCGTTGTGCGGTGGAGAACCAAGAGACGGAGCGCGTCAGCGAAGACGAAGTTTTCGGCAACAGCGAGGCCGAAGCTGAGGAAGACTCGGCGAGGACTCACACGGAGACAGAATGGGCCGACTGTCTGACCGGAGAGGAGGAAGAGGAGGAGAGGAGGAAGAGGAGGAGGAGGGCGGGTCTCTCTGAAGGCCGTAGTGTCTGCAACGCCATCCTCCTCCGCTCATCGTGTCAGTCCACCTCTGAGAGCACACACACGGAGTCCTACGCCACGGCGAAGGAGAACATCACGGACTCCGGCCGCTCTGACCCACAAGCCGACCCGGACCACACGGACGACGGCCTGGAGATGAGCAGTAACACAAACAATCCACGAGACCACGAGAGTCGGAGTGAACTAAATCCCCACAGCGATGCGGACACCGGCAATATCAGCCATGGAGCGTCCGGTGAAATTGATTCCATACCAGTCGACCCGCCTGTCTTTACCGAGAGCTTGACTGGAGCCAGAACAGGCCGGGATGTGGACGATACAGGAAGTGACCGGGATAAAGATGCGAATGTTTGCCATCGAGTAACCGATGACGACGTCAATGTGATTTTAAGTGGTGGTGGTGGTGCTGGAGACAGTCCATCTAATATTGACCAAAACCAGAGTTTGGACAACGGCAGTGGCCAGGCCAGCAATGCACCTGCTGGCATCAGTACTGCTGAGACTGTGAGTGAGGCCATGGATAATGTGAACAAACACATGGACTTAGACCACGTGTACACATAACCTGTAAGGTGGCACGTTAAACGCTTTATGCCTGGTTCCTAAGTTGTCAATTAATAGAAAAACTGTTTGTGATGTGCCTGTTTGTAATGATCCGAAACATTTGCACTTTTAGAAAGACAAACGATATTATGGATGCTTGTGTAAATGTAGAATTTTCCGAGATTCCTTTATATCCACCCGCCCGTTGAAGAAAGCATAAGCCTGTTGTATGTTTTTTGTAAATACATTTTTCAACAAAAAAAATCAATTCCGCTGCCGCTTTGAATTGCTATTTGTTTGCCAAAAGAGAGCGCCCGCACCAAGCTGTGTTTCTACTGTGTGAAATAAAGGCCATCCAATGTTGTCCCTAGGTCAGCCGGGAGAGTGCAGCAGAGTGCAGCTGCTGACGCTGACACTGGTTATTGCGTTCATTGGCAACAAGTGAATGAGAAACTTAGGGAAGAGGAGAGAGAGCGGGGACATGAGCATATTTGGCATACAGTGGCGTTGGCTTCATATTGGAACTCAACATAAAATCCATTTCATTAAACTAGGAGTCAAATAATGGTATCCATCTGTGAAGCACATTCCATTTCCAAACTGCAAAGTCGTTTATGGCGCTACCCCGCTTCACCGACGCTTCACCGATCAGCCGTGGTTCAGACCAATGACAAAACAACATTGTCTTACTCTTAACACATGTTTTTCAATGACCGACTTAGTTTAGAGAATTTAATAGCTAAATGATAGCAATATTTTCATGGACATATGGTAGGACTACAATACACACAACCCACAGGGCTCAGCACACATTGTGAGTCATTGAGAGACAATGCATAGAGAATTAGCATGCGCACCCTGCATGTAGCCCTCTCTGCATTACTTTCCGGCAATGAGTTTGACACAAGTCCAACCAAACTATTAAGTCTTCCTATTTAAGTATTCAGAGCATTGGTAGGAAATGGAATCTTGGCTTTGCAGGTTTACTGCCTAGCAACCGTATGAATACTAACCACTAAACACTAGGGCTCATTATCAGCAGGAGCACAAGTGCAGCAGGTTCCGTGTTCGTTGGTTAACAACGCTGAACCACAACCGCCTCATGAATCAATAGTCTGCGAGCCAAAATGTCAAATATTAAAGCCATACCTTTGAAGTCAACTACGATAAGGGTGAAAAAGCTTTGTTATAATTTGTATGACATAGACTTAGGCTACTATTTTGTCATGTTAGAGATGCTTTATCCGAAGCAAAATATTAATAATGAGCAGAGAGAAGTGGCGTCTCACTCAAGGATGCCTTCAGGTAAGACCGAGGACATTTGGGCTTCAAACCCTGAACATTTTGGCTAGGAGTCAAATACACTTACTGCCCATCCAATTATTAACATTGACATCATTGTCTGTTGTATTCTTTTCATTATGTGACCTCCCATTTCAAGTTATATCTGAGGTTGATGCTAAATATAGGTTTTTCTGCAATGTGCAGTATATGCTAAATCTATGGGCTTATTGTACCCTCTATTTTGGATGATGTTAGCACTAGCCTTTTAGGGTACATTACATTACATTAAGCTGCACATCATTTTCCAGAAGTTATACCCTACCACATAACTCCCGGTTTCTGTTAACCCTTCAACAAGAAGAGTTTAGTCTCTTAAGTTTTCTGGATAATATATACATATATTTATTGATATATTTATGAGGTAACCCTATGTATTGAGTTATCTTATGCACAAGCGTAGTGTGTGGAAAAAAATACATGGGGACATACCTCATTTAACACACTTGAGATCAACTGTAAACCATCTGGAAACAGACCCGTCCAACATAATGTGGACATTGTGATGTCAAGCATATGTTTTGTTAAGTGTAAGAGCCCACTGGCCAACTAGTAGGCCAAATCTGGTTTCCCTTCTGGGCTGTCCTTCTCTGTTTCACCTCTCTGTTCTCTGTTCCTCCGAGACTGCAGGCTGTTCTCCTGCTATCCTCTCATCCTCCCCGCCCACACGCTGCACGTACACACATTTACACTTACACACGCGAAAGCACATGTCAACACGTCGGTACGCAACCACACATGCGCACGCGCGCACACACGCGCGCGCACACACACACACACACACACACACACACACACACACACTTAGATACACTTGCAAATACTTACATACATATAAACCCAGACACTTATTTATATACATGTGCACACTTACATGCACCAATCACACTCTCATCCCTCTCATCCCGGCACACACATAAACACACAGTTATACATATAACAATGCACGCATGCACGCACAAACCTGCTCACACATCCCAGACCCCCCCCCCACACACACACACACACACACACACACAGGTACAGCATATATTTGAAGTGAACTCAATCATTTGTTATTGCTGAGGTTTGATCACCAAGCAAAAATGTATTTATGCCCCAGCTGCCAGACAAAATGGGCTCCCATCCAGAGGATCACACAACAATGGGTATCCTATCCAAATATCTGCTGTAACTCCCCCTCATACACTTTGCTTACAAGGAGGATAGCATGGTAAGACAGCACACTGAGCACTGAGCAGCTCCGAAGGCAGCCGTGGCAGAGCAGATCTCTTGTTTTGGCTATCTTGACCTTAACGGACCTTAACAGTAATATCAAAAGGTATTTCCCTCACACGCAATGTCATTCTCTTCTGCACTGTGGAGGGTGTGTGGTTGATGGCTGGTTTGAGCAGCCTCACCTGATCTTAGTCAGACTGATTAGACTTGTGGCTGGATGATGCATAACTGTAGGTGCATTCAGTAATCAAGACCCACAGGTTAATCCAGCTAGGATGAAACACGCTCAGGAGAGCTCTGACATGTAGGCAATTACTTTCTGCTCTGGCTGTAACATCTTGCCAGCACTCCATAAACTGGTTCAACAACATCTACCTGTGTCCTGGTCGTCAGAGAAACCCAACAAAGCCAATTAGGTGTCGTGTGGCAAGGAAGAATGCCGTTTTCAACAACAGGGGCTGGATAGTCAAGAAAGTTTTGTAGTCAAGTCATTGTAAGTCACTTCGGATAATAGCATCTGCTAAATTACTAATTAGCAAACTAGCTTACATGGAATGTGTGCCACTTTCCCAATAAGGTTTCTATGGATTATATAATACTCATTCACAGCCAAGAAGGGGTGATTCACAACTGGTGTGCTGGGTCATCAAACAAGCCGTCACTCTATGACATTACATCTGTGTGTCCATCAGACGTCTAATGGCCAGCAGCCTGGACATGCCACCTCGAGCGTAGCAGACATACAGACACACACAGCATTTTAAGGACATTATGTGCCTGCTGAAAGAGTACATGAAGTACATGATTTCATCTTCACAGGTACCTCAGAGGAAACCGCATTGTGTTACCATAATGGAAGGGCATCCGCTTGATGAAATCGTTACAGGAAATGCACATGTCAATTTCAAGTGTCGTGTACTAAATAGAACACATAGTGCAGCAAACAGAACACAGCGCACCACCCAACCCCCCCACCGCTAACCACCAGCCATGGTTTACTGCAGGGCATCTCTTGTCTTGGTTATTAACCATAACCCCCC
>JAOPJO010000002.1:17336711-17349211 GCA_027123675.1 Molva macrophthalma
GTGTGTGTGTGTGTGTGTGTGTGTGTGTGTGTGTGTGTGTGTGTGTGTGTGTGTGTGTGTGTGTGTGTGTGTTGCAGCAGAACCTTGAGCCAATGAATGCAGCGATGGGCCATGGGTCCATGATGCTGATGCAGCCCGGTGTGTCTGGTACTGGGGTGGCAGGCAAGGGTCCACTGCCCTCCACCTGGTCGGACCACACCGTCAACATCAGCCTGGACTTCCTGGGTCCCGGCGCCCACCCCCCAAAACAGAACCAGCCCAGCCTCAACACACTCCAGCAAGGTGAGGGCTTAGACACTCGCAACACAACTCTCTTTTATGTCAAACGATCCCTGATGTCTGCATCACCATCCGTAGGAATCATTGTTCACTACCCGCTCCTTAATAACTTGTATCTGAATTCACTGCTAAATTATATAAATAGTAAATTTGTTGTAACTAGTGGCTGGTCGGCACTTCCTTTGCTCCTCAGCAACACACCTGCCACGTGTGAAATCAATTGGATGAACGGTTGTCGAGAAAATCAAAGGACAGATGCATACAAACAGCGGCTCCTTCCATTGGAGTTGTATTGTAATTAACACGTGTTGCCGTTATTGTTGTTTTCAGTGCACCAGCCCCCCGTCAACATGCTCTCCCAGGGATTTGGAACCATGAGTCTAGGACCAGCGGCGGCCAAGCAGCCCGTCAGTCCCATGATGATGCACCCTGGAGGTGGCATGGGAATGGTTCCCAACCAGGCGATGATGGGCATGAACATGGGTGGTCCACAGCCCGGGATGGGTATGGCCATGGGCATGCCGAGCAACATGGGTGTGGGCATGAACATGGGAGGACCACAGCCCGGGATGGGCATGGGGATGCCCGGCACCATGGGTATGAGCATGGGGATGAACTCTTCCATGGTCCAACAACAGCCCAAACAGGATGCCTTTGCCGACTTTGGCAACTTTGGGAAGTGATGATGGAGCTGGATCTGCTGAGGAGTGGCGACGATCATCTCTCTCTCTCTCTCTCGTTATCTCCGTCCAACAGTGAAGGATGTCAAGAGCTGCAAACAAAGAGTACATGGGGGGGGGGGGGAAATGAAAGAAGAAAGTCCAATATTGTTAAGACCCTGCAGTCTGTCTTTTTATACATACATATACACAAAGTAATACTGTTATGGAAGTATGGATGAAAGTGTGTTTTATCAGTCAGAACCAATGATCGGCCTGGACTGGATCAGGGGCAGAGTAGGCAGCCCCGGTGAGGGAAGGGGAGTGCCTGAAAGATGTTCCTGTCACAGTGAGAATGTCGGGGGTTGGGGGGGGGGGGGTTGCTTTATAACCTCAGATAACAAATCACCAGACAAGCAAAAACATCATTTATATTTAGCAGCATATATTTTTTGAGATGCGTTCTTGATAACTTAACTGAATGTGCGTGTGGTTTAACCCAATCAGCTTCCTTCCGTGTAGTTCTAATGTAGCTTTACAAATGGGCTCTCGCTCGCTCTCTCGTTTCTCTGCGCTTGCTTTGCTTCTGTAAATAGACACGCGGTGCCCTTACAATTTAAGCAATGATGTCCTTGGATGGGAGTCGGTGGTGAAGGTGCAGGTAGGAGGCCTGATGTCTATAAACACCTTTTATAGAGGATACTTTTATTTAGTTGCTGTTCTCAAGTGCCCTCTCACCCCGACTGGTGCCTACCAATCCTTGAGAGAGCAATGAGAGGGAGGGATGTTTGGTTTGGATGAGGTGCCTCAATCTACAGACCTTTTGTGGCCTTTTTATGAATTATCTTTTCTTTTTTTTTTTGAATTATAATCAGTCATCTATAATTGAGACAATCTGTAAGTAGAAACACACAGACTCAATGAAGGGGTTATTTAACTGTATTTATTGCAGTGCAGCCTGTGTACTCACAAGTCTGCTTATTTGCAAAGGTGAAGCCTTCGTGGCTGCGGTGTCCATGGGGAAATGCGTTGCTATTGTGTTCAAAAAACGTTTGAGTTCATACGAGCAACGTGGAAGTCACTATCTCACTCTGTGCCGGGAGGTCAGTTCAGTTTGGCTGTTCCCCTTTTTTTTTTTAATGTGCGTTTAATGTTCACCATCATTCTTATAAGGTCTGCGCTTATAACCTCTGTACTAAAGAACACGCGTAATACAAACAAACAGAAATCGATCAGGTGCTGTCACTTGTGTACATAGATGGGACGTTCATCATTCCGAGTTCAATGCTTGTTACCGCCTGCTTCTGAATCGGCAAGGTATAAAGAGGAAGCACTTGGGTTTTTTTTTTTTAAGTCACATGCAGATTTGTTTGCACAGTGTTTTGCTGTTCTAGTCAAATGGGGGTGGTGTTCACACTCGGACACTGAGGAATCCTGGCCCTGCAGCCACCGCAACTGCTGAGATTCTTCCCTTAAGGTCCTACGGGTTCAAGAGTCAAAGCTTCACTCTTTTCTTCAAGGTTTTTCTTTTTAAGTGCCTGGTTGTGTTGTCTTCCGACCCCCTCCTCTTCCTCTTCTGTTGACGAGTGATAGAAATGATTTTTGAAGCTGAAAGATCGGTACAAGTCAACATGAGCAGAGTGACATTACTGGTACATCCAATGACGAGATAAATAATTCACTGACCAAGAGGGGGCAAGGTGGTGTGGTCTGAAGGACCCCGGAGACTGCACTCTGAGCCTTGACCACGCTACACAGCGAGCATTGTAGCCGTCTGAAGGATTTGCCTGATTAAAAAGAAGAAAAACAATGACCAAAATCGAGTAACTTTTTTTTTTCAGCATCTTAAATCAATAGTTTGTTATGAATTGTTTTCTACTTCGAATCGTTTGGAGATTTTCTGTGTATTAGGATAGTTACTGAAAACACTACTTTATGCAAAAGGTTCACCCTGAACTATCCTTTGAGAAAAAGAGCATTTGCATTTATTTTCCCCCTGATTTGATTTACACATTATGATCCTACATCAACAACATTAAACAGTTGATTGAAATTTGCTAATGGCCTGTGTTATTTGTTTTCTCTTCTTCATTAGTCATCTACTAAAAAAAACCCAATATATATAAAGACATTGTATTGACACTTGGGTAACAAATCAAATGTGTGAAGTTTTAATGTGCTGTTTTGTTGGCGTGTATGGTATACCAAAATTTGTTGTAATTGCATAGCTACATGGATGGACAATGCGGTACCTCAGCAGGTAGAGCATGTAGTAGAGCAGCTGGACTGTTCATCGTTGTATCCAAGGAGGTTGTTTTTTATTGTTGAAGCCACCTCCTGTTTCAAGTGGCATCAAGGTGTCCTTGACTGTGACGTGTAACAGCCTGGTTGCTTTGCATGGTCACCAACCAATGCAATAGCTATAACGTACATAAGACATTCATGAATGTATGGCTTACGTGAATGGTTAATGTTATGCATGCATGGGTATCAGTCTTTCTCCTGAGGACTGAATTCAGTTTAAGCATATATCCTATACACTCTCCAAAGACAAATTTATAAAAATAATTGGATATAATTTAAATACAATCAATTTATCAGCACAATTAAACATTACATGATAAATGTGATCGGATTCACTGGTATGAAACATGTGGTGCAGTATAGACAATGGGGATGTATACGCACACACCATTCTGTCTCATAACTCATCTTCCAAAAGTAACCTATGCCATTTAAACAGAAGAGCTGCATCTTTACAACTTCCATGAGTTGCAGTAAATCCTGCTTTTATGGTTAATGTGCCCATTAAAGAGTAAAGGCAATCTGAGACGTCAAGACAAATGACAGCTTCTGAGTGCCATCTGCAATCTCTAGCTTCACAAACTCAATTATTCATAATGCATTTATGAAGTCCGCTGAGACTGCGCTGTCATTCCTGTTCTAACTAGCGGAGAAAGGCAACATAAAGGGACAAGCATCTTTTGGGATGACAATGGCCTCACACATGGCTTCTGTGTTTATACTGCCACCTGCCGGTGAATAAACATTACAACACGATTTAGAAAACCTTTTAGATACCGTCTACTACAGAGGGTTTTTTTGGCAAATGACCTCTTGGCTTATAGTGATACGGTGGAGGGACACCCTATTACATATCGTATACAATTGTGTTGCTTATTTAACCAGGCCAATAACGTGTAGTGCGGCCTATAGGGCCATGTATAAAAGTACCACAATGGCTCAGCATTGTATACATACATCATTACAAAGTACATCTTTACATTTTTGGAAGAAATAAAAGTTTGGGATCAAATAATTTTGGGGACCCCCTGCAGTAACTCTGCGGACCCCCTAGGGGTCACGGACCCCCTGTTGAAGATCTCTGGTCTACTATATGATGGCAATCAAACAAAACAACACAAGATTTGGCTTAGAGAAGCACCTTGGTTTTATTACACTGTTTCAAAATGATCCCTCTGGGCAACAGAGCAACTTTTATATCAATGTGATATAACAAGTCTTAGTAGTGGATTCTTTTATTTTTCAGAACCCCCGAGACCGTTCCAATCTGTTGTCAGACCACAGACCCTGCGGTTACAGGTCGCTTGTGAACAGTTCATGTAATAGACAGAAGCAGTGCTCTGTAACCCTAGGGTGGCTATGTATATTAGAGGGGCTGGAGGTTGATGAGGAGCACGTTTTCCCCCCTGATAAACAGCTGGTTAAGGTGGCGGGTGTGGACCTTGCCGTAAGGATGGGGGGTCTTCCCCTGAGCCTTGGTGGCCCCACCCTCGGACCCACCAGGCTTGGTCTCCTTGGCTCCACGCTCCGCTTCTGAGAACTGGATGGTGCTCCTTGATAGCCGCCGGTGGTCCGTCCTGCGCCCTCCGCCTGGGTCAGGCTGGGGTGGTTGAGCATTCTTCCCCTGGCCTTCACCTGTTCTCGACGTCTCCTCTGAGCTCTCCTGGAGTTTGAGCTTCTCAAAGAGCTGTGGAGGAAGACGTAGTGGGTCACTGTCGTAGTGTGAATACATAATGGAAAAACTGCTATAACTAGTGTCGGATTTTGTACGTTACATTCATTCATTGTGCCTCAGTTCAGTAAATGGTATTTGAATTGTATTAAATACATGACAGATGGATACCTTTATAGTTATAATATATATTTCCTTATCACCGTAGCCTAGGTTGGACAGTATTTGGGGTTACCTACCCGTGTAACTGTAAGTGCTTTTTCGTGATACAAGGCTTCTCCTAGTAGTGGGTCTCTGTATGTCTCGTCTACGTCGACCATTGCCTGCCGACGACAATGAAAGCAAAAAAAAGAGTTAGCTAGGTAAACGTGTGTGTGTGTGTGTGTGTGTGTGTGTGTGTGTGTGTGTGTGTGTGTGTGTGTGTGTGTGTGTGTGTGTGTGTTTACCAGGTTCCAGAACTTGTCAAACGCTACCACAAAGCCAGAACACAATCCGCGAAGTCCTTTGAAGGTCCTGATGTGAACTTTGACCCGTATCCTCTCTTCGACACAGCGGTACAGCTCACCCAATGGGCTCCCCTTGTTCACTAGAAAGAAATACTACTAAGTCAAAGCCTATCTCGAGGTATCAAATAGTGGTTTATCTAAAAGCATTGGGTACATGTCATAGAACCTACGTTGCATCCTTGTGACCACATTTTTGTGGGTCTTCTGTTGTCTCCGCCGTGGAGGGGCACTAGCCTCCCCTTCCTTCGGCACTTTACACACCATGAGGTTCTTCAGCCTCTCGATGCGCTCAGGGTCTACCACCCCTTTCATCGCCTTCCGCAGCCTTTTTTCGACATTCTCGGGTTTGGCTCGCCCTCTGCCACCTTTCAAAAAGCTTTCGTATTCGGAGACATTGTTGAAACATTTTATGTTTGGGAACGGAAGAGGTACTGTTGGAGAGTATAGGGCCAGCAATGGGTCAAATGTATCGGAACAAATGTCAAGTTTGACACTGTCATCCTCTTCCGTGTCGCTGTGCAAGAGCGACTCGTCTTTACATGCAGGGTGTGTAGTCGGATTTGATGTCGAGGCTGCTCCTCTGTCATCATATTCAGTGGTGTTTGGTTTTCTTCTTTCTCTTTCCTCCATGTTTTGAATAACTGGCCATGGCCAAGCGGGGCATGCTGGGTAGGCTAACCTATATGTGAGGCTTACATTGGTTGCTGTTACACTTCCAATATTTACCACACAGGGGCGCAATAGTACAATGTATTACCCGTATGTTGCATTCTGCGTTACACTATTTTCAAATATTGTCACATATGAAACTCAATGAATACATTGAGCACACGAGTTATCGATTTAATACTTCTTCATTGTTATGTATTGCGTGAGGTATTTAATGATAACAACATTAACAGGGCAATTGCTATTCCGGAACCTTTGTTGCTAGGAAGGTGGGATTACCGAGCCGCATCTCTGTGATGAACGTATACAACATGTGAGTTTCGTACTGTGAAAATATTAAGAAAATCATCATAATTAACAAAATGCTTATCTAATATAACCACTATGTCATTCAATAAGCGTGAAACCTACATGTATAAGTTGAGCGACAATAATTAGGTTACCATTGTGTTACATAACATGCATTTGTGAAGGTCTCTATATCTTTGTATCTTTTAGTAATACTAGGTTATAAATGCTGACTCACAAGACGCGGGGACTGAGTGGATGCATGAAGACGTTGGTTCGTTCATTGAACCATTCATCCACAGCCATGGCGAAAAGCAAGTTCGAGTATGTCCGTCAGTTTGAGACAGACGACACCTGTCTGCGAAACTGCTACATTGTTGTACGACTAGATGGGCGCAACTTTCACAAGTAAGTAATTTCTATTCAACGAGTCATTCCGAGAAACCACTGGTTAATTTCAGAAGTTGCTAGTTGTCCTAGAACTGAAGTTAGGTTGTTGTTTTTTAACACATTACTATAGGGTGTTTTCATGTCCATTGAAATCCTTCTGTTATACATTTTGGCATTGTGTTCCAGATTTTCAGAAAAACACAGCTTTGCTAAACCCAATGACAACAGAGCGCTGGGCCTGATGACACGCAGTGCCCAGTCTGTCATGGAGGAGATGGAGGACGTTGTCATCGCTTACGGACAAAGTGACGAGTTTAGCTTTGTGTTCAAGAGAACCTCCACCTGGTTCAAGAGGAGAGCGAGGTATGATTTATCTATCAAATAACAGTATTCTGGACCAGGGTGCTTATAATGTGTGTATATTGGCGAGAGAGAGAGGGCGGGACTTTAGAACATGTTTAGAACACCACTTTAGAACACCATTTCAGTTACATGGGTTAAGTAGGGAGAGAGAGGAAGGGATTTCTGATAAAGTGATATCCGTTTCCGTTACTTGTTTTGGATATTGCTTTGTCAAATTCTTCCCCAAAAAACTCCATATTTATTATCCTTGTCTTTGTTGCTGTTCTTATTGTCATGTTCTTGTGGCATTTTTCCACTATACTATACTGGCCCAGCTCGGTACCCCGCGGCAGCCCAGCGCGACTGGGATTTGCATTTCCATTACAACCGGGCTTCCCGCTTGAAGGTGTGTCTTTAACTGATGACGCGCTTGGCACTCACACTTTTATTGCCTATTCAGTTTGATATTATAGCCTACCATAAAATCAGAGTGAGTTGTTTAAGAAGCATCTAATATATTTGGGTTGTTTCAGAAGGATGGCGACACACAATAGTATCCGTGATGATGAATTCAGTTTGACGGTCAATATTCCCCCTTTTTTGCTTCCTAATCGCAACAGGTCATAGAGAGTCGATTTATTTCATATTAGCCCTGTTTATACATTCGAAAATGTTTCACAGATATTTCCCCGAGTGCCACACGATGTCGTTGATATTAGGAAAAATATGCGTTGAATATCGATTCAGCGATCTAATAGTGTGAAATATTGTCCAACGTCCCCTCGTCAAACGTATCGTATTCAAATCGTATGAAATCTTCATTACCCTTTTTAATTAGGCTTATATAGTTAGAGGAACGAACAAATAATAAAGAATCAAGCTGTTGAGAAGTCGAGCCATACTCTTCGTGCATGGCTATGCGTCTCATACTCAAGAACATACAGTTTATTGTATTTTTATAGGACTATATTCCTACAATTTGAGAGACAACTTCTCGCTCAGAACAGCAACCAGGGCTGATGTCACTGCAGCCCACTTGGAGGCGGGGCGGGCTCACTTTGGCCCGTCCTTGGAGAAGGTCCATCTCGGGCGCGGTATGGTACGGCATGGCGCGCTTAAACTGGGAGTGAAAAGGCGAATCAGTGCGGCACGGTACAGTTCGGTAAGGCAAAAAGGGCCAATGAAAAACGCCATTAGTCTTCTCGCTCCAGAGACTGTTATAGGAAGTAAGAGAACGGAAATCTCGTTTTGGAAGACTGGATACGCAATGAAACTCATGACCTTCTCTCAGCCTAGATTTGATCCAGGTGAGCAAATGTTTGAAGGAAACCAACTAAGTTATGTGTTCTTTGATTTTGGACAGTAAACTTATGACCCACGTGGCCTCCCAGTTCTCCTCTTCGTACGTCTTCTACTGGAAGGAGTATTTTGCAGAGCAGCCCCTTCTGTATCCCCCCGGGTTCGACGGACGTGTGGTCTTATATCCTAGCAACCGTAACCTGAGAGACTACCTCAGCTGGAGACAAGCAGACTGTAAGCATACGCCATCACCAAGAAATTAGCTTTCACTATCTCTGCTTGTTATTTCAAGTAAGAAGTGCTTTGTTTGCTGTGTTGACTGAAAGGCCTTACTTAAGGCAGCACAAAGCAACCAATCAGGTTCAAGAAAGTAATGTGGCAACCCCCCCTTGATGGAAGAAGAGGTTGTAATGACAATACATTATACATCTATACATGAGGAATTTCATGTATAAATGTATGTGTCGGCTAATTTATTAAAAAAAATACAATCATAATGGCTTTAACAGCCTACACTGAGTGACACAAGGTATTCCTCTTGTTTTTGGAAACAAAATGTTGTCTGTTATAATCACTTTGGACTTGTGAAATGCCATGATCTTGTAAATATTTCTCTACTGTCTATCCTTGTATTTGACTATTATTCATTTTTTACCGATGTGGACCACTGTGTCCACATCAGAAAGAAATTATATTAGTTTTAGTACCTAAAAATAAAATTGTGGTAATTTAACACATTATCGATTTTTACTGTGGTCTATTCTAGGTCACGTAAATAACTTGTATAACACAGCGTTTTGGACATTGATACAAAAAGGGGGACTTACAACAATCCAAGCAGAAGAGCGCCTCAAGGTGAGAGAGGAAACCTCTCAGTATGTGTCATGTTGTTGTTTGTCTGTATAATTACCAGGCATGCATGCATTATCTGTGTCCTTCACATTTACTAAGCTAAATGTTACTTGAACTTGTAGTCCACAAACATGTTATTTTACAGTCTGTGTGTGCATGCGCACATTTTCGTTATTATTTATGATAATTGACTGAAATGCTAGGTCTACAGTGTGCAATGATGTCAACAAGTTAACATCGATGCTCCTAAACCTGCTGCCACCTTGAGTTGTGTGTCCAATGACATCAGCCTCATGCACGACAACATGCAGCCACAAACTGTCACTCACCACCACTGTGCATAAAACACATTTACACCGTTCAGGTACACATGCACACGTTGAAGACTTTTTGAAATATCGTGCTGCAGGGAACATTAGCTGCGGACAAGAATGAGATCCTGTTCTCCGAGTTCGACCTCAACTACAACAACGAGCCATTGCTGCTCCGAAAAGGAACCGCCCTGATCTGGGAGAAGGTGAGACCCAGATTCTATTGATGTATATACCAATTCATTGACTGTTCTCACACTTTGGGGAAAATGAATGCAAACATCAAACAACGGTTGTTTTTTAAAAATTTAATTCTTAACGTCATATCCTGTCGTCTCATCTTGTCAGCGAGACGAAGCGGTGACCAAAAGGGTGAAGCTCCCCAACGAAGAGGAGGAGAAGGAGGTAACGGTGACCCGCAGCAGGAAGAGGGTATGCCCCCACCACTGTGACATCATCGGTGACCAGTTCTGGGAGGAGCACCCGGACATTCTAGAAAGCAACGACTGTTGAACCAAACAGCTTGACGTGGGAGAATATGATTCTGGGGTTTTAAACAAGATGGACTTGATTTGCACCTGGACTAACTACGTCAGTTGACTTGGCAAATCATGTTTTGCATTTCCTCAAGTGGCAAGTTGTTACGATCATGAAACATCTTCTGAGAGATGAGAAAATGCTTTATGATGAGGTTGATTTAGTTTTATGTATGATATTCATCATTCCCATGACATTCATTTAATAAACTGTTTTGTTATGACAATAAGCCATTTGCAGGCTTATTTTTAAGTTATTTTTTTATGTCTGGTAGTATGATTTCCCTGTGGTATCTGTGACTGACATCTGCTCAGATCTCTCTTAGCACACACAACTCTGTCACTCATAGTTCCACGCATCTGAAAATACACATCATTGATACCATGAATGGCATCTAGGGTGTATTTCCACCCCCGTCCTGGCTTGATCTGTCAAACTCCTTAAACATGATATCTACAGCATGCAATACGTTTTTTACTCTGTGTGCCGGTGTTTATGAATATCAAATGTCCTCTGGGGATGCCGACACACCCTTCACAGTAGGCTGCACACAATGACGGCTGTTATCACTGTAGGAAACTAACTACTACTATATACTACGATATTACTCTGTTTGAGGTGAACATAATTGTACGTAGTAGGTTTATTCTTAAATAAATAAACCTTGTGATTTTTTGTCACCACTAAACGCGTACTGTAGCACACCCTTTACAGAAGCCCAGATAGAGCGGTCTGCCAGGCACTAGCTCTAAGAATACCACACACGCCTACTGTATCAATGACAGGTCGCCTGTGACATATTTAACACGCTTATAACTTACTAGTCGGAGCGTGTACTGGAAATACCCAGCTTGGTTTTAGTTACTGTAGCTACTTTACTTATTTCCTTTAGTATATTAAAACCATCCAACCATCCTTTCAAACCAAAGGACGTGGCTTTTGAAAAGTCAATGATTATTTTGTTTATTTGTCAAATGCTTCCATCAGATTGGCATTACTATAACGCTAAAATCCCCTTTCCAATGACGAGTAAGATCACACTGAAAGTACGTGATATTGGGGATATCTTGTGATGAGCGGAACTATTGTGCCCCATCTGTTTCATCTTATCGTATTGCTGCCTACCGCCGTGTCCACTTTCCTCGCTCGCCTCTTCTTTCCTTGTCTTGAACGTGGATGGCGTTGGAGGGGAGTGGTTGTTTGAATGGATAAGAGGACCGCACGCCTCACGCATCTTAAAACACCACCGAGAGGCGAAGCGACGTGCTATGTCCAAGGAGACGCATTTTAACTAAAGCGTTTTGGGTGTTTTTGTTTTGACTCAATGTGCTACAAAGTATAATATTTACACACACAGGTTTATTAGAATGAGTCCAGAAGTGCGTCCTGTACGCTTTGATGTGTGTTTAGATTGTATACTGTCCACCTTGTGTCTGATAGTTATTCAACAGTGTGGTGTTGTGTCTGCTGCTTCTGAACGCGATGCTTACAGCGGTAAGTAAAACATATTTTATTACCAACGGCGATTTTGATCGTCTACTTCTGCTGAAAGTACCTTTGTATTACAGTGCACAATAGCGCATTGATTTTGCGTTTTCTCTCCAGTTCAAACGCTCATTCCAGCTCGTTTTAATTCCTTTGCTACCATTACATTAAAAACGTGTTGATTCAATCCTCCACAACCCTAATCAACAATGTTACTTTTGCAATGTTTTTGTTTTGATATAGGCCTATATCAAAACAAAAAAAAAACAAAAAAAAAATCTCATTGATTGTGTACGATTTTCAAAATAACTAAATAGACTGGGATCCACACATTTCATTAAAATCGAATAAGATAGTGCCAGTCTGACCCTGTGTGCTTGTGAGCAGAGCGGGGTAAGCAGTCGCTCCTGGGGAGCCACCTGGACCATGTAGAGAGTTATGAGGTTACCTATCCCAGATGGCTCAATCCCGTCAGGAACAGAAGATCGTCCAGACTGCAGGTCAGAGCCATCGTCTCGTCCCCTTTACGATCCTTCCTTACTAGTAATAACAAAACTTTTTGTGTGTGTTGATAGTGGATTATCGCATATATTTTGTAATTTCTTTGCATTTGTTTGTATATATTTCATGTTTGTTGCATGCATATGTGTGCTCGTTCGTGTGTGCGTGCGTGTGTGTGTGTGTGTGGCTGACTGTGAATGTTGATAGTGGATTGTCAATCAAATATTTTTTCCATTGTGCTTGTCATTGGTGGTCGCAGTTTCCCTCAAAGACAGAGGTTTTCATCACGGCTGAAGGACAGGAGCTGAGACTACAACTGGAAAGGAATGAGTAAGTTACTTGATCTATTTTCTATCTTCTATTAAATCATTGTCTCTTATTGCATTTTATCATCTTATACACTGTA
>JAOPJO010000002.1:17370021-17383250 GCA_027123675.1 Molva macrophthalma
GTGTGTGTTTTTGTGTGTGTGTGTGTGTGTGTGTGTGTGTGTGTGTGTGTGTGTGTGTGTGTGTGTGTGTGTGTGTAGTGGTCCCAGACCAGCTGAGGCCAAGGCTCTGCCCACCCCAGGCCCCGCCCACGGTCACACAAACCCCACCTTCTCGCTTAAGAGACAGGAGTCTCTTCAGCAGGTACGGGAGGAGGTGAAGCTCATCTCTATTTCATAAGCAAATGCAGCTTTGTTTAATGTATATTCAAACTTTATTCATTTTTTTAACGGTTTGACTATTGAGCCATTTGTCAGATGCATTTTTTTCAAAGCAACTCTCTGTGAACTCAGGTAGGGGTTAGGCATTTCCTGTGTACTTAACTTCACTGGTTGCATAACACTCTTGCCTCTTAACTATCTTGCCCAACTTCTCCATTTAAAAACTGTTGTGCCCTTCCCCAGTCCACCCCGCGGCCCAGCCCGTCCTGTGCGTCCCGCTCCAGATATTCTATCGTGAGACCCACCGGGAAGCCTCCTCCCATACCGGCCTACGCCACCCAGCCTGGCCGAGAACCCCCACCGGGTCCGGCTCAGGGGCCTCAGACCTCAGGGCCCGCTCTGCCCCAGTCCCGACCCAACCCTCCTCCACCTCCTCCACCTCCTCCATCCGTCCACACAGGCTGGCAGAGGAAGGTGCACACACAGCCCCCTGCTCCACCAACGCCTCCGCACCCCGAAATCCAGGGTTCTGATCTGGGCCCGCCCAGCCTCAGACCGGAGCCTCCTAACAGACCACCCCCACCCTGCCCTGTGAGCAGGACCTTTCCGGTAAGATCAGAGCTGAAGACCAAAATAACCCCAGAGACAGCCCCATATGATTAGCCAGTGCCATTGGTGTTTCCGATTGGTGCAAGGAATAGCAATAGCAATAGCAATTGCAAAAGCCTTTGTTGACTGAGTTCGTCCTGTACCTTGGAGTTGCTTTGTGTTTGGTGCACCATGCTAAGGACTTGATTTAGGTTTTTGAAGCCTTGAGGAAAAGACGATAAAAACGTTTTTTATTTCTGGACATTGATTTAATTGCAAACATGAGCTTTTTGGTAAGAAAATAAAATAATGTAATAAAAAAGCTTGTATTTGTTCTGCAACTTCAAACCACTGAACCCCGAAAATATATTTTCCACAGTTTAAAAAAAACTATATAATTGGTTTGAGTATGAATGTATCGCTGGTTTGCTTTGTAACAGGAGCAGCCACAGAAGAAGCCTCTCAAGGTGACCAATGACGCGATCGAGAGAGGAAGAGCTGCGTTGGCGCCATCTGCTGGAAAGAAAAAGTGAAACAGGTAACCTGGTTAATCTGTCTGAAAAAGCATTATAAACGTAATAATATGAATAAAAAACATATTTACTGCACAGAATATCTATGTAGTGATTCGTTTCATCAATGTGTCCACGTGTTTTAGTATCAGACATTGCCTTCATTTTCATATTTTGTATTTCTTCCAGGACCTAAAGCCAGATCTCAGGGAAGATATTGTGGTGCACCACTCAAAGCCCTTAACTGGACAGCCTGTCTCTATCTCACTCATTTATATTTTCACCACCGGCTTAACGTGGCAAGACGTTAGTCAGTGAACTAAGTGAAGGGCATAGGATTAATTTAGTCTGTATAGTTAGGAGGAACAGTGGTTGTTCTATACCTAAGACCTAATGTTATTTTAACGTACACATTATCTTATCTTAACAACCAAAGGAGTTTGATTTAAGACATACTGGATGTGCAAAGATGTGCACCAATGACACCTGATTATATATTTTTTTTCTGAATGCCTTATGGCTAGGTTATCTAGCAAATAAACTAGCAAAACCTCTAGTGAATTGGCTTTCTTATGTTTATTTTATTGTCTCAATCCCTTTAAAAATGCCAAATCTGAAAAGACATAAGGGTTTCCACTTCAAAGGGAAAGCATTTTGCACCGTACGGTCTGGTAAACTGTTTCTATCATGAATGTGAAAATTCTACCTGTGGTAGCCTACTTGTGGGCATTGACCTGTGTCATGTTCTGAGAATATGTTGTGTTATGTTGTGTGGGCCACAACATACCTTCTCCTTTTGCTTTCATTGGAGACAACCTGCTGAAGGTCTTGCAGGCCTAGGAGATTCTAGCTTCATCAGTGTTTTGTTTTTATATATAGCCATAGACATCTCTCGACTTTTGTCCTGATTTTTTTTATTTTATTTTGATATATTTTGATACGATTGTTGGAATTTCTCCTTGTGATGTAGCAGCGTACTGGGAACACTGCCCCTGTTGTATTTATTGCACCCCGAACAAAGCAAGACATGAATGTATGTTTACATTGCAGCCTGTGTACAAATCATGCAGTTTCTACAAGAAAATGAGCTGTACAAGCTTTAATGGGATATCTTATATTAAGAACACATGGCTATCATGTGGCTTTTGTGCTTCATACGTGTTGACGGATAAGATGCAATGAGCTGGATTCATGGGAATCATCGAATGTCATGCATGCATGCTTTGTGTACGTGTATATGCTTATGCTAATAATGAGGGATGCATTTGTTTTTTAAAATATGTAGCAATAACTGTATATATCGGTGTATTTCAAGGGTATGTATCCAGTAATTGTGGTGCACTTTTAGCAACTTCTGCTGAAACATCAAATCCCAGGTCCGGTTATTAGGTTATGACAAGGACAATCAGTCAGGCCTTTGTCCTTGTTGTTGACCTATTTCACCTTCTCATGTTTTATCAGTGTTGTTTAGCCATGGGTTTACACACCAAGGGTAACAGTGAAAAAGAAGGGACTGGACAAATACACATATGTGTTCGATTTACAGTCCTGGATGTGTTGTTGTGTTGTGATATTTCAGATACTGAAATGAGAATCTCACAGCTCTGTGAAAGGAAAAGTTTATCTACGTATATATTTAAGGGAAACGGTCAGAATGATAATAGACCATCGAAAATGTGGTTAATATTTAGTTCATATTAAGTTACTGAATACTTACTGTTTTCTGTTGAGAAAAAAGTGTTCCATGGCCAATTACTTGCAGTGTAAATGCCTGGGGTGTACATGCACTATTTGGACATGCTGAAACACTTATCATATACGGTATGTCACCTGATCATCACACTTATGCAAATGTAGAGGCAGTACAAAGCACTGTGCCTTCAACTGGATTTCAAATAAACCTATACAAATGAAACTTGATTTGTGTATGTTGGCATATTTTACCTGACCGTTATAGACTTTTTTACCTTCAATGTATACACTAGATCCCAAAAGCAAATACTCAATAAGTCAATACTATCTGCAGACCAGAAAATATTATAATACATCTAGTATGCCAGAACACTTCACAAAAGAAGAATGCCGAAAGGCAAACTTACCAAACCCGGCCTATAGATGGCATTGTAACACATCTTCTTTGGGCAACAATTAAATATTTCAGTAGATGACGCTCTGTGTTGATTCAAAATTTCCCTCACAAAAAACGAAATTGATCTTTATTTAGCTGATAATGTTTTGGAAAGATTTGTGGTAAAAGTTTACGTTGATACCTTTTTATGCAAATCTTTTGCTACTCTGCGTACCCCTGTCTCAGGGTGTCCAGAAATGGCCTACTATCAACTGTTCCACTGAAGACCAACAGAACTGGTCTTGGAGAAGCGTCTCCCACCTTCCTCTGCTTTCATGCGTCCCCCCCAGAGAGTACTGTAGAACACGGCTAAAGGTGGCTGCTCTTCACATCTCTGTATCTTTCACAGAGATGAAAGACTCTGAAGTATTCTAATCAAAAGCCCCCCTTAAATACCAACACCAGACCCCCCATGAACCTAACCCTTCTTACGCTTTGACACACACACACACACAAACACTCATGAAAACATAAATAAATTTTTTTGGCTGACACACACGTAGCCAACCACCCATACTGTTCATCGGGTGCCCAGCGAGGGTCTCCATCCATCACCCAACCAGAGGAGGGGAGAGGAAGAGCCCCGCAGGGGGAGACCGAGGCACCGGCCAAGGGGAACACGCTTCACGTATAGGCTCCCTAATTGCAGCCATGACCCCGCCCCTCTCCCTCTCCCCCTCCTGCTGAGGATAATTAGCTAGTCATGGCTGGCGTGTCACTTCATGTGGTGTGTCATTCATTAGAGGGGAGGATTGGCTGAGACATTTAAACACGAGGGCTTGCCACCACAGCCTTCCTGAGCACGGCAGGAGTGCGCCAGACACAGCCAGGGTGGAGTCTAACCTGCTTAGGGCTCCCCCACCTGTGCTTAACGACCTCGTTAAGGCATCCTCGTTAAGACTCTGTGGTGGGTCACCTGTAATGGATGCCACACTGCTATTTCACATCCATCTTCACTCTATTTACATTATGGTTATGTTATTAGTGTTATAATACCCTTGTACTGTGTGATACCATTGTGTACCATGTTCCGCTGCGCATTTACATTTTTCATTTACATTTTTAATTTACATTCTTTCATTTAGCAGGGCTAATGCCCAGAACGTATTACTGAAGAGTAGAACAATAACAGTGTACCAACTAACGTTGGAGCAACTCTGGCTGTTATGTTGTGCATGACTACAGAGTCACTGCAGCTTTAATTTGGTTTGTGTTTGATCCCTATGCTCACGAGTAAATGGTGTATGCTAAAAAAAAAGGGTAAATAAATGCTTATAGCCATGTAAAAACACAGAACCACAAACAAGAAATATAATGTTGCTGAGTCTTCCCATTTCCATCTCTAGACATTGGGGGGAGGGATAGATATTAGATAGGCATTAATCCTTTGTTTGGGAAAAGAAATATGACCATATGATCCACCACAATCCTCCCGAATCTGCACATCATGAATCCACAACATTGATTGAGACATTCAGCATTACGTCTATGTAAAAACATCACAACATAAGAACCCAACATAAGGAAACCGCCGCTAAAATAAATTCTTCCCACACAGTTTTTGTTAGCCCTAACCCTAACCCTATTATTTGTGTTATTGACATTTACATCTATTAAAACGTGAGTATGGGTCAGTGATGGCACCATGGTGACCCTGGGGCAATGCCTTAATTAGAAGCCCTCCTGCATGAAGCTCCGGTGAGTATCAGGTATGGCTTGGTGGTCTACAGGCTAATGCTGCTAGCCTGCTCTAGGACTAATGATGGGGTTAAGTGGTCCCTCATATGATCACTCTCCTCTGGTGGGAAAAGGTCACCATCAATAATTTATGGGAGGTAAATGTCATGTGGAAGGGAGAGGGAGAAGGAAATAGTGAAGGAAAAATAATCACCTAAATATTACATATTTTTTGTCTTCTCTTTGTTTTTCTTACTTGTGACTTCACCAGTCGGTTCTTTCACAATGCAAAACGCCTCCTAGTCTAGCAAACCAACCCATGACATGTACTGCACTAGTTTCATGAGCAGCTCAGCTGGAGAGAATCTACAAAAGGCATCAGTGTGTTGCACTCTGCCGGGAAGCTGGTAAGGCATATCGATCGCACCTCACCCGTGACATCACTTCCTGTTATCTTGCAACCCCATCCCCCATCGTGTGGGCTTTTGACCTATCATGTTTGTTTTGCGAGATGCCAAAGAGAAAATCCCTAATGCTTCCCCCAACGAATTGAGCCGAATTGCACGATAGCACACGGTTCAGAGCAAAGCTCTTTCCCACTAATGAGAGCACCCGGTGATCCTAATCTGCCCTTATGAAGATGTATTTAATGACCAGGGGCCCACAGGGGGTCCATCTGACGATGTCTGTTCCCAGTCGTTAGCTGTGCGTTTGTGTGTGTGCATGTGTGTGAGTACGTGCATGCCTTTGTGTGTACATTTCAGAAATGCAATCAAATTAATTTTAATTGATCAATTTAATTGATTATCAATATCAATTGGTTCACCTAAATGAGAGAGAAGAACACAGCTATATAGTATTAATAGATGCTAATGAAACAATGCAGGAATGGGAATGACAGGTTAACATTTTTTGTTATTAACTTTATTGGTCAAAGCACATGACAATATAACCATCATTATACACATACATATTACAAAATCCACTTTTACACCACCATATCATTATTTAAAATGTTCCTTGACTGGCCTATGAGACTAATATGCAAAATGTCAAAGATAATATTTAAAATGAAATTGATCTCAATATTTACCTTAAGGTATACCCACAGTAACAGTAGTAGTACAGCTTACAGCCAATAATATACGTCATATTTCACATATTTGTTACCTTGTACTGAAAGCTTTTAATATCAGCCATCAAAAATGCGACGACAAACAAAATAGAATATACCCGAAAACTCTGATTGCTGTTGATAAAACACACACTACTCAGACGTCTTACTTGTGAAAAATGAACACAAATTCAGTTGACAGAACACCCACAATCACGTTCTCGTGTGGTGAACATGCAGCGGTCCCCAGGGGTCCATGTGTGGATGTGAACTGCTCCCGCTGGTGTCTCAGGACCGCGTGGAACACACCCAGCGATCAGGTGAAGGATTCATCGCCGCCACCCTACTCCCCTACTTGTCTCCCCTCCGTTCCCTGGTGCTCCCAGGGCACAGGGTCGTTTTCATCCTTCAGAGATCCGGTCTCTCTCTCGTGCCAGAACTGCTCCACATCTGGCAACGCGATGCCGTCTTTCAGGCTGGTCTCATCCACCTCCCTCCCGTCACCTCCGCATCCCTCCTCCTCTGCCTCCACCCGGGGCTGACGCAGACTCTCTGTCTTGGGGCCGTGAACAGACGTAGTAGAGGCCTGGGGGCGATCTTCTGTGTGCTGGCCCGAGGTCTCCGGTCTTGGGCAAGGGGACATCAGGGAGGTGGGGTTGTGGGGCCCGGGCTTGGGCGGGGGTTGTTTGCGCAGGGTGAGCCGTCTCCACAGGCCCCGGTAGCCCTCACGGAACTCTTCGGAGAGCGACAGCACGATGACGGGGTTCACCAGCGACAGGGAGAAGGTGAGCAGCTGAGCAGAGAGAGAGAGGAGAAGGGGAGGAGAGGAGCCGACCAGCTCGCCCCTCTCTCTCTCTGCCAGGTGACGCTCCCACATCCACACCACCCAGTGGGGCAGCCAGAGCAGAGCCATGGCCAGAGTCAGGCTGAAGAGCATCAGGGTCAGCTTCCGGGAGCGGATCTGGGTACGCAGGTTCTGGGTCTTGCTGGCGCGCCGCTGGCACCGCCCATAAGCCTTCCAGAAGTAGAGCATGGCGAAGCTCAGAGGGAGGCAGAACACCGCCAAGGGGTACGCCTTCACGTACACCCACATGAAGTCCCTGGTCTCCGGGGGCGGCACCATCACGCACACCAGCCCGCGACTCTCCTGCCGCAGGGTGGTGAACAGCAAGTGGGGGGCGGTGACGGAGAAGGCGGTCAGCCAGGTGAAGAGCAGCACCACCAGGATGGAGCCCAGGCGGAGGCTCACCTGCTTGTTGGGGTTGGATACGTAGCGGTAGCAGGCTTTGGCCATGACAGCCACGGTGAAGCTCTTGGCCGCCATGCAGGACTGGAAGAACCAGTCGGCCGTCTTGCACACCGGCCAGCCCAGCGTCCAGCTGGACCTGTGGTAAGCGGCTGCGCGAAACGGCACGCTGAACGCCAGGACCAGGCCGTCGGCCAACATCAGGTTGAAGATGAGGGCGTTGACGAGGGACAGCTTTCCCCGGTGGGCGTTGGACACCAGGACGGCCATGGCGCTGAGGTTACAGGCCAGGCCCACGGTGCACAGCACCCCCAGGAGGGCGGGCACCACCACGCTCAGGTCCCCGGGGTCCAGGTGCTGGTAGGAGCCCCGGTCCAGGTAGAACCTCTGGTCCACGGAGCTGCTGTTCACCACCGTGCCGTTGTCCGAGCCGGAGAGCTTGGCGTCCATGGTACCGGAGTGACGGCGGTCGACGGTAAGAAAAGGCAATGTTGGAGGTCGACGGGAGATGAAAGGAAACTGTGCAAGATCGACGATGTTTCACGATGGGTATAGCAACTAAAAATCCCTTTTGAATGGAAGACGTCTGCAAATACCAACTTGTTGAGAGGACCAGCCGGTCCCTGGTGGTGATCAGAGGAGCTGGAGGTGTCTGTCTCTGGGTGTCTGCTGTGAGTAAGCACAAGGATGCCGGCTCCGCTATAAATATGAGCTTTGATTGACAGCCTGATCCCCCAGCTGATTCAAAACATTGGGCATCGTCTGCAGTCCTGCGGGGCCAATTAAAAAGTACATGTCTTTTTTAATTTATTATTGCATATGTGCATTGGCTTTGTATTAGGTTTCCCCTTGGGTTGGTGTGTATGTTAAATTATGTAGGCTATCAAATAGTGCAATATAAACTCGAGAAATAGAAGAAATAGAGGCTTCAAAAATAATGTAGTACAGTTTAATTGTGCATTTATGTCATATATCTATAGGAAGTCTCTATAGATCCATATACTTATTAAACAGCTTCTTTCATTTCTGACTATAATATAAGGACAAAATGCATGAAAGGAACTGTTTAGAAATTAACTAGCATTTACATTTACAGCTGTTACATGTCATGGTAAAGTAGGGAAAAGGTAAAAAAATTTTTTTTCCGATAATATGCACTTTGTTACAAATAATAATATGTATGTATAATATATTCAATGCATAATATATTCAATGCTGCATGACGATATGTTTGTACTATATGTATTCCATGTTCCCAATTCTCAATAGGCTTACTGCTGTTAAAAGACAGCAGTTGCTTGATTTAGACATTATTTTCAAATAAGTAATTGGTTTCTAAAAAATATATATAACATTTGCAATCTTAAAATTGCTATGACACCGAAATCAACCTTCGTAATTTCGTTGCCGATTAGAACACGAACAGCACTTTTATGACCATTAGGCCTGTTAGTTTGTTCGACCAGGAAAGTCTAACCACTATTTTTTTATTAATTATACATTTTCTTGTAAAATTGAGTATTCGTTTTTTTTTTTTGAATATGTCACGATCATAGCAATAACTTCACAACTATGGAAGCAAATCACTGCAATAATGTTTTCAAAAAGCCATTTTATTTCTCCCTTTTTGTCCACATGGGGGCAATGTTGCACCATAAGGTACAATTTTGAGTCAGTTCTATTCCAATAATTTGGTGATCTAGTAAGGCCAGACAATAAGGTCAACAAACACCGTGAATTCAACTTGCACATCTTTATTCTTTTTTTTAATCAAAGAAAGTTCAGTAAGCATAAAGACTGCATGGTAATTAATTGCCTTTCATTACATTCTGAGCTATAAAACATTTTTTTTTCAATTAGAAGATTCACAAGGATTTGTTTAGAAGACGTACTGTTTAAAGGAACCACGCTTAATAATTCCCTGAATTCACAGAGTCTTGTCGGTTATTTTTTTTCCTTCCTATGGGACTAGAAAAATCCCAACCCTCCCTCGATCAAGGCGTCTAGTCGGGTAAAACATTTCCAAACGAAATCAAAGATCAGTGACAAAAATAACCTGCATCCGGCTGGAGAAACATGAAATGGCCTCCACAAACGGCTGAAACTCGATGCGTGTAAACAACAGGCTACTTTTATAGGACAACGGGCTGACAACACTTTCCTTGCATAGCATCTTGGTGTCAGTATTCAAATGCAGCGCATGCAACACTGACCTGTCTGGAGCTAATGCCAATCGACCGGTCAATAGAGTCTTCCTTCCGAACAAACAGCCGGTTCATAACGGTGTCGTGACCACCTACAAGGATTAGTTTGGAATGACTCTGCATTTAGAGTAAAACATTACGAGAGAGAGAAAGAGAGTGTGGAACTATTTGGTCAGAAGCTCGGTGACACTGACTAGAATTAGCTGTTGTTGTTTTTGCTTTAGTTAATTTGGTGAAAACAGTTTTGTCGTTTTTTGTTTCGTACACGTCACAGTGGGACAGATGATCCCTTATAAACACTTAGTCCGCGCCGAACCACACAGTTTTCTACTTTCTCTGTGCGATTTCTTCCTTTTCTAGAATGAAAAACAAAAACCAACAAAGAAATCCTAAAATAACATCTCATTGAAAGACATTCAAAACTCCTGCCTTTGTCGTAGCCCTCCCGCCCCCCTCCCCCGCCCCTTACATCAAACCCCCACATACTAAAAAGAAGGCACCACAGCTTCTAAACAGAATCGTTTGACCAAGAGGGAAGGACTCGATAAAAATGACGACGGCCTCGAAGAATGACCATTGACGGGGCCTCTTCTGGGTTCCTCCTTCACAATGACAACACACACGTTTCTCACTCGAGGGACATTAACATAAAAATACTAAAAATAATACAAGTTAAGTCACAGGCATAAACACAACAGCTGCTGTCTTGATTTCCAGTGCTACCAAAGCAAATAAGTTCTGGATCATTTTCCATTGGTATAACAGTCCAAATTCAGACAGCTCACGGGCCCCCCGGAGTGGGAGTGGCACTGTCTGCTGAGGCCCCATGACATCACTAGTCTGAGAACCTTTCGGGTTAAACGCATGCACCGCAGCATGAGCAGAACGACCACCAGGGGGTGCTGTCGTCACGTGTGTCACATTGAGCATCCCTCGCGTGCTGTAGATTCCTTCCTCCTTCCATGTGCTCTTTGTTCACAGATCTCACATCCGTCCTTTTTGGAAAATAAGTGTATTTTCGATCATCCAGCAGTGCTCTTCGCAAGGACACAGATTCATGGCCTATTCGGGGGTGTCTGTGTGGCAAAATAAATTAAATCAAAGAGTTAAGAGTTGCGGGACCACGAAACAGCTTGTGCAAGGTTTCTTTTTTTGTTTCGTGTTTTATTTTTACTCCGGGCATAGACTTATCGGTTTTCTATCCAGCTGTATCCAGGCTGAGAGAGGGTTTCACTTTCCAAACTGTCTAATTTGTCCCTCAGTGTCAAAACCAGTCACAGGATACTCTACTGGACATTCAACCTTTCCCAGAATGCTCTGCACCGCCTTAGCGATGAAGAGAGCCGTGAAACCTAACCACGACGAGCAGGAGGAAGGAAGAGCAAATCCATCCAAGTCTCTCTCTTCCTTCTTCTCTGTGCACCTCTCTCTTCGCCCTGCTCCCAGGAGCGGGGTTAAGGGCCGGTAAGGGGGTAGTAGTGGGTGTGGACGGGCGGGGCAGTAAGAGGGTGCAGATCGAGGTCTAGTTGACTTTGTCCTGGAAGATGTAGAGGTTGTTGGTGGCCGCCACAGCGATGATGTTCTCCTGTGGGTGCCAGGTGGTGTGGAGGATCTTCTTGCTGAAATCCAGGCTGTCCACACTGATCTCGTCCTTGCGACGCTTCCCCCCGACACACACCTGGAGGGGGGCACAAAAACAAGGAATTACTTCAAGAAAAGGTGACCAACACCAGGTGACTAAACACATTATCTGGTGACTCCGCTGGTCTTAGGCTCATCGCGTCGTCGTCAGCATCACGTCACCTCGCCGGTACAGCTGCTCTCCACAGGGCTGAACTCAATTACACCCGAGTGTACACAAACAATGTTGTGTGCGAGTACGTTTTTCAAGTATTCAGGAGCAGAAGAAGGGGTCCAGGACAGGGATTGAACGTAGGACCTCTCGGCTCGGAGTTACCGCCTTACTCCTCGGCTCCATCGGAGCCCCAACCATAACTCAATATGTAGAAGACTGAATGTTTGGCATACACAGTATGTTGTACGTTGCAAGGCTTCAACAAGCATGGCACGCTACCTTGCGGGGTTTGAGGATCGCTCTGGGCTTGCTGTTCTCTCTGGACGCCTCCAGGGTGACGTCGCGCTTGGTGTTGCGATCAAACATCCGGAAGAAGTTGTTGTAGGAGCCAGTCATGATCACACTGTGGACCAGAAAGACAGGGATGTTGAGATGAATGGGTGGATGTGTGTGTGTGTGTGGGGGGGGGGGGTGTTAGGTGGATGGATGGATGGATGGATGGGTAGATGAAAGGATGGAAACCGTAAAGAATGAGACAAATGTCGGAGCAAATTATCCATGATCCATAGATTGAGATTGGAGTGATTGATGGGGGGTGGCTGATGGATGATTGGGTGGAGGTGGATGGGCGGATGGTAGGAGGATGGTTGAATGGAAGGATGGGTTGATATATTATGGATGGGTTGATAGATGCATGGATGAATGGAGAAACTCATGGATAGATGGATAGACAGAATGATGGACGTAGAAACAGATCTATGTTCGGCTGAGGTGTCTCACCTGTCTGATCCATTCCAGACGCACTCAAACTTGTCGAAGATGCAGTCGTTCTCATAAAGAGAGCAAAGCTTGCCTCGTAGGTAGTCATGGACCTGAACACAAAGAAGCACAACATAAGAATTCCTGTAACACAAGCTTTGGCTGTTATATAACCAAGATAAGGCAATTGTTTACGGCTGATTACTACTTCTATAAAAAGGCCAAACGGTTTGGTACCTGCGTCATTCATGAATGATTAGGAACCTTACCAATTATTAATGCTGCCGGTACCTAGCAGAAAGCAGCCTTCAGCTGGCTCATATTTTCTTGTCATGTAGCTTTTGTTTTCCGTCCACGAGCATGCATGCATAAGCTCCAGTGGCATATGCTCTTCTGTCACTAATCCCTATGGACCTTGTTACCCCACGCTAAGATGCTACATGCTAGCTGGCAGGTGAGGGGGAAGACCCGGATAGCCCGGGGAAGGGGATTCCCCCGGGTCCCACCCGTGACCTTATCAATCATCCACCTCTCTAAGAGTGCTGCCCCGGTCAGACAGTGAGGCTGTGACCCTGGTGACCGCACGGTGGGTGGGTTTTACCCTTCAGTCTTCCTGGAGACGCCCAGCTCAATAAGCCTTGCTGGGGGGTTGTGGAGATATGGCTTAAGATGAAGGAGGCAACAGATAGGCAGGGTGACAGTGGAACAGGATCATGTTGAGTGATTACTCAGAAATCAATAAAGTTGGCTCGAATCTGTAACTAACCTCAATTTACCGACGCGGACCAGCCGCACTCAAGCAAGCTTAAGAATAAACACACACACACACACCACACACACACACACACACACACACACACAATCATACTCGCCTCAAAGTGGCAGCACTATAAGGGTCTTAGAGCGCCTCCACTGTTGTGTATCACATCATACACTCTCACACACTCACACACACACACACACACACACACACACACACACACACACACACACACACACACACACACA
>JAOPJO010000002.1:17486702-17496993 GCA_027123675.1 Molva macrophthalma
GTGTGTGTGTGTGTGTGTGTGTGTGTGTGTGTGTGTGTGTGTGTGTGTGTGTGTGTGTGTGTGTGTGTGTGTGACAAATATCACCATAGCACCAAACATGCTAGGATACGATGTTGGATAGCGGTGTGTAAAGGGGGACAGAACAGACTGCCGTAGCTCGGAGCGACTGAGGCGAAATGCATCAAGCTCTGCAGCTCGATTACAAGCCAAAAATAGCAGCGGCTTATTTTTAATGAGATTGCATCGCCGCGCTGCTGTGGGCTCGGTTTTTAGCTGTCAAACAAAGGGTGTCATATAATCTATCTATCATCTCTCTGTATCAATCTCATAGATGTATTGATCTAGGTTTACTGTGGGCTATACCTATCTATCTATCTATCAATCTCCACTGTATTTATCTCATAGATCTAGGCCTATATATCGAATATAGGCCTATGTACTGTGTCTATATACTGTGTATATCTATCTATCTATCTATCTATCTTTCTATCTATCATTTCAAGGTATGCATGTTTTACACGCTAAACTCTCTTTCTGCCGATGCAGTAATGGAAAATAATCATTCAAACTACTCCTCTGGAAGGGAAGATGGTCTTTGGTTCCGAATGTGTTTCCTACTGCACATTTACCATAAGCATTAGGGTTCAAATTCAATCCAAATCTTCGTGTGGCTTTGATTGCACACAACTCTAATTCTCATTAAAAACAAGATCGATGGTCAAGAAAATGTTGGTTGGTCCGTGACTTTATATTGCTTTATTACACCCCTCGTGTGTATCCGAAGGCATCCATATTTGGAAAGGCAACGTCTTCAATATATTTGCCATTCATTGAAAAGGAGTGTTGTGGGCGTGACCTCGTAACAAATATCCAATTAGATGCGATTCGTCTGTAAAAGTGGGCGGGGATTGAAAGGGAACCCCTAGCAGAATCTGGCCGGGGCGGGGCTAAGAGACGGAAGTGTTTCCCGACTGGCCCAGCTGTCATCTAGAAGAGAAGAGACCATTTACACCGGCTGCCCACGAAATGCAGAAAAGGGAAAAAAGCATGGCAACATCAAAACGATAAGGTCATGTCACCAAATTAAAGGTAGTTATGCTCGGTCTATTTTGTGATAGTCACGTTTATCAATCTAATTGAGACGCAGGCAAATTTACACATTTTCAGAGCTACTATGATGCGAAGGATTGGTAAGGCTTGTATGACATTGAACATACAGGACACGAAACCGAAGAGGTCGTTTAAAGAGCCATACACCATTTACAACTTGTGTCCTGGAAAATTCGACCGTCCTGCAGCCGATAACGCTTTCGATTGCATGCCTTTTATGAACAACGTTGTAGCGAATTGTGCGAATATTTCCCGACGTTGTTCACAACGACGATAAAATGTACATTAACGTTAGTGTATTAGCGAATCGGATATTGTCCTAGCCTATTGGCTTGCAGGGAAGGGAACTACCCGATTTTCTGAACAGGCAAGAAACGTCATCAACATTTTCCTCTATTTAAACGGTCGCGAATGAAGAGGTCATTGCTCAAAAGGGAAGATTTATTCGGTAGGTTTCAACGCTTTGAGTCGTCAACTCGCTTTAGCATTTACAGATGCATCGCAGTGCACGGACGGACTTCAAAATTGTGAATTGCAAACGGAATGATTCATATGGCACATGGAAGGTGGTGGAGCAGCTGTTAGCTTGTTACTAGCCGCATAACGACCTTTGGAGACGTCGTCTTTACTAGCTCAAGCTGTTAGCTGCGTTCGTTGTCAGCCTATGGTGGTTCGTTTGGGTGTTTTCCACGTTGGCTTACAGTGACAGTAGTTTCTCATCTAGGCCTACCGCTTGCTAAACGAGTCAATGATTTAATCTCATTGATTGCATCACAAGACTAAGCAGGGTGCAGCTCTCGCCGTGCCGCTGCAGTTAGTGCAGCTTGTTTTTAACCAAAGGCCAAATTTAGGTGTAACAACACCCATTGCTTTTTTTTTCTCCACCCATCTTACCCCTCTCCCTCTTCCATTATTACAGGGTAAAGAAGAAACGTCGAAGGCAACAAAAAAAAAACAGTTTTTGAGGATTTCTCTGCTATTATAAATGGGGGACTACGGGTTTGGAGTTCTGGTGAAGAACGGCAGTGGTAACAAGTCTGCTTTCCCTGTAAGGATCCCTCCACACCTCCAGCCCCCTCACCACCCTTCCAACCCTCCCAGCCCCCCTTCCTTCGTAAACAACACCTGCTCTTCCAATGGGGGCAGTGCTTGGCTCTTTCCTGCAGTAGCCCAACACAGTAACATGCAAGATGAGATTCTGGAGGCTGACAAGTCCAAGGCGTTGGACCTCCAGGACATGCCGGAGAAGACTCAGGTCCAGGGCCAGACCCAGTCCCTCGCCCCAGCCCAGCAGGAGGCCGGCGGTGGTCTAGGGGACCTGGAGGGAGGGCTACCCGATGACACGCTGGAGAAGGGCTCCTTGGAGAGCAGCACGGGGAAGGACAAGCTTAGGATGGAGTCGCCGGTGCTGGGCGGTTTCGACTACCAGGACACCCTGGGGATGGGCACTAGCTGTGCGCCCTCCACCTCGTCCACCTCCTCCCTGACAAGCTTCAACAACTGGTCCGCCGCCGTGCCGTCCAACCCCTCCTCAGTAGTTGGCGAGGACGTGGGAGGGTTCTTCGGTCCGGCTGGCTCCAACGCCAACGGGCCGCCCCTCCTCTTCCAGAACTTCTCCCACCACGCCGGGCCGGGCTTTGGCGCCGGGGGCAGCTTCTCCCCACAAATAGGGCAGGTGTCCCAGCACCACCCTGCCCCTCCACCGCCCCACCCTCAACACTACCACCCCCACAGTCAGGGCCTGCCACCCCAGCAGCATCGACGCTCTCCTGCGAGCCCTCACACTCCACAGCCCTCCTTCCCTCAACACCCCCACCGTGCCGGGGCATTCACCCAGCTGCCCCACCTGGCCCCTGCGCAGAGCAAACCCCCCTCCCCCTGGGGGAACTACCAGAGTCCCTCCACCCCCAACTCCACATCCTGGAGCCCCAGTGGGGGCTACGGTGGTTGGGGAGGAACCCAGGGGGTCCGGGACTATCGCCGGGGCCTTAATGGGGGAATGACGGCCCTTAACTCAATCTCTCCTCTGAAGAAGTCCTTCCCTAACAACCAGGTAACCACCAACCATGTGGATTTGCATTTTTTAAATGTGAAATTCAACCAACTAACCGAGTCGTTTTGAAGAATATTTCCGCTTGAGTCTGTCTCATGCTAATTGGTTGAATTGCCCGATGAACATGCAAATTTCTTATTTGTACATATGGTTGATGATTTGACATACTACAGATTCTAAATGTTACATTACTCATCCATTGAAAGTAACATCATTTGCGCTCCAGATGCCCTCTCAGAAGTTCCCCAGGAACGGCTCTGGGTTCAACCACAAATCC
The DNA here is from genome assembly GCA_027123675.1 of Molva macrophthalma. NCBI lineage: Eukaryota > Metazoa > Chordata > Actinopteri > Gadiformes > Lotidae > Molva > Molva macrophthalma. Next base: position 17,490,143 of record JAOPJO010000002.1, read on the forward strand.
TGGATGGAGGACACAATGGGCCGCAACGACGGCGGTTACCCTTTTCAGGTGAGAACAAAATGGCAGTTGATTTGGAGTATATATTCTTAACTATAATCCTACCGAACACGCAATGGCATGTTTGATGGGGATACCGAGGCTTCTCTAGGCCGATATTGATTTGGGTGGGCGTTTTGACATATGAACACAAACGCATGGAATGAAAATAATATATTTTGTAATAATATGGTGAAGGAACATCTGCAGTTAATATCAGGCCATTTAACTGACATTGCACATTTTGGCTGATATCAATTGTCATACATCGGTACATCATAAAGCTGTGATGGGGAAAGCTTTTGTAAATTGGCATTTAGAAGAAACTGCAACCAAATATGTCTTTAAGACTACTCTGTCACTGGCTTTTTGCATCTCCCCCTTGCAAAACATTTATTACCATTTCAAAATGTGTGTATCTGTGTCAAATTCAACAGAGTAGTCTTTGTTGAAAAAAAACAAGATGCAGTAACAATCAAATTCTCTGCCGTGTGACAGTAGGGCCAAGGCGACAAACTGAAAGTCATTGTCTGCTTCTGTGTGAGGTCTTTTTTAAATCGCAGTCGTCTGAAGGCTAGTGATCATGTGGTCGCCTCCCCCCTCAACACGACTAGTGTTGAAGCTCCTCACATTTTAGTATGTACGACCCCTTGAGATGCATGACACATCGGTCGTTGTCCTTATTTGATCCAATCAATTCATTTTTAAATTGAATACATCAAGCCACTTTTGGTTATGTACACATACTCTGGTTGCCATGTTGTTGTCAATACTTGATAATGCGTTCAGGGAATGGTTCCCCCATTTTGCATTGCTTACTGTTCATGTGTGGTGTCTCACCAACCCACATTGTTCCGTCCTTCTGTGCTGCTTCTTCTGTGGTTTTGAGAACAGCAGGCTAATGCTTTTTTTAAAATCCTACAGCAAGAGAGAACCCGCTCCTTTGATGGTTTCAGCATGCACTCTCTGGAGAACTCTCTGATTGACATTATGAGGGCTGAGCAGGATTCCTTGAAAGGTTGGTTTTCCTTACCAGAGATTTTCTTTTTCTTTACCGTGAAAGTGTAATGGTGGATGAGATGGTGGTATGATGGTCACATGCCGTTGATTGCCACAAGCCTGAAGGGGAATAGTTCTGTAATGGAGGATATGGTTTGTTTTATTTTCACTTATTTTCCCGATTACCATGTCATTATCCAATAAAAGGTAGATAATGAATAAATAATATGCTATCAGCATATTATTTAGCATTATTCCTTTAGTTCATATACATTTTTTATATTGGACAATAACATGAGTGGCAGAGATATAATCTTTTTACGTGTATGTGCAAGTAGTCCATTGATTGACATTGATCAACAGTTAAATATTTGCTTTATTACTACTAGACTTAACTACTAGATAGGTTAGTAGTTTTGTCAGCTCATCATGGGTAGGAATTTGCCATTATTGATATTTCATAAACCAAATTATTAATTGATTGACAATGAGCCATTGTATTCCTTCTTGAAACTGACATCACCCTAAATGTAATGTTGGCACTAGATGAAGAAGATCCCATACCCCTTCAGTGATCGATAAGTCTTCATGGCTGCTCTTGATCCACATATCCTGTTTGAGGACAGTGTGTACGTAAATGGAGTTTGTCTTTGTCACCCGGGTTACATTTCCTTTCTGCTGTCTCTCACAGGTCGCTATGGATTCACTCACCAGTCCGATGGGCCCCTGCCTATGAATGGTATGTAAATAGCATGCATGCAAATCATTTGATCAAAAGGACCAGTGTATTAATTGCAAGGATTCTGTCACATTCTACTGAAAAACCCGATGTCAATGGTGCTTTGTATTGTCTTACATGCAGCCAGGAGTTATGGCAGACGACGAGGTAAAGTGTGAATGTTTGTCCTTTTTTTAAAATAATAAATAATCCCTTGTTTGTCTATTTACAAAGCAGCCTTGACTGCTTCATCAGCTGACTATCTGGTTTGGCTTGTTTGTTTTGTATGCAGATGCTCTGGGTATGCCCTGCTATAGCTGATTGCCACAAGCTAGTGTTTCTAATGTCAATTGTTCCATGTTAAGTGTGTCATCAAAGGCAAAACCCACCATTTTGACATTTGGAAGCCATGTTTAAATTCAAGCTACTTTCATTCTCACTATAATGGAGAACATGTAAAAACCCTTTGCATGGTTTAAGCCTACGTGAGCCATATCAGTCGTTTCCCCCATCCCAGGCCACTCCTCTCTCTTCCCCATGGAGGACGAGCGTACCTTTGGGGAGGAGGAGTCTGGCGACCAGGGGCTGTCTGGCCTGGGCCCTGCCCACTGCTTCCCCCACCTCAATGGAGAGCGTGTGGAGCGTTACTCTCGCAAGGTCTTTGTTGGAGGGCTGCCCCCGGACATAGACGAAGGTAAATACACCTGTTCCCACCACACTTGAACACAATGGCGAGAGAGCGTTTGTGTGGATGGATGGCAAATATTAACATGACTATGACCCCATATCATAATAATGTGTTTATTATTTATTTACCATAATTACATTTTAGTGTTATCATTAATCATATTGGCTAGAATTAGATTAGAATATAGTACATTTTGACAAGCAGCAATTTGTGCTTTAATTTCCAAACATTGTGTGATGTGTGGGCTAAATGACTAAATGTCTTATACATTTATGAAATTAATATTGCTCCGAATATGTGTATGAGTAAGATTTGTATAAAAAGGACATTTTGAATTAACCGTCAACACCTTCCGACACTGATTGCCATGCATCGTCTCTTTCCAGATGAAATCACAGCCAGTTTCCGTCGGTTCGGTCATCTGTTTGTGGACTGGCCTCACAAGGCCGAGAGCAAGTCGTATTTCCCACCTAAAGGTGAGCTGGCTGCCACTATTCTGAGCAAACCTATCTTTTCCTTATTCCGTCGGTAGCTGACCTGACACCACCTCTGAAGGGCGAATGCACATGACTCGACTGTATCCTTTCTCCCAGGGTACGCATTCCTGCTCTTCCAGGACGAGAGCTCTGTTCAGGCTCTGATTGACGCCTGCATCGAAGAGGACGGCAAGCTGTACCTCTGTGTCTCCAGCCCAACCATCAAGGACAAGCCTGTGAGTGTGTCTCATGTCCGCCGCTGTCTCTGTGCCAGGTCTTCTCTATGACCAGTGTTGTTTGGCGGTCGTGGGTGCGTGGGTGCATCAGTGTGTATCAGAAATTATTATTATTATCATTAGAAGTCTGTTACTTTTAGCTGGTTGGCTTTTTATATATAACTCAGGATGGTTACTGATGCGTTATTGGCTGCTCAGTTCCTTTAGTCTTCAGACATAGTATTTTGGTTGCTATCTTGAACTATTTTATGTAAAAAGAAAATCAACAATTATGATCCTGGAAAATAATTGGAAAGATAACCTTCATTTACCACAATTCAGTAACAGATACAGTAAACCAACCCTTGTTGCAGTAAACCAACCCTGATTGGTTTCCCGAGCTGGTCATTGTACAGCAAAGCAAGCCCCTCTTTAGCTTTCTGCTGCTGTGGCAAGACAACTACACTCGGCACACTCAAAATGGCTGCCGGATGTTGTTGACCCTGTTATGTAAATGAGCTGTGCTCAGAGTACAGATGCTGTGTGGTTGCCGGCTCATATGCTATAATAAGGTTTAGCCAATGGCTGTTTGCCATGGTAACCTAAAATCACCTTGGGTGTCAAATGCATCCTCAACATGTTAGTGCAGCATGCATACACGCAAGCATTTTTGTCTGTGCTCAGAAAAGCAAGCTTACAGGGCCTGTACATCAGAACGCATCATGGGCATCATTTTTGTGGGCATTACCTTTGCTGGCAATATTTACGGAAATCAAGAGGAGAGTTGTAGTAGTGTAAAATCATAAATCAAAGTAGCTATACCATTGCCTATGCAAATGCAATCTAGTGGCTATGTTTTGATACTTCTCGCACAAGAAACGCTGTGGCAGTTTCTAACACAACAATATGTTCCCGTACTGACGCATAATTTCACGATTCATAACTAACCAATGACCACAAAACAATGGCTACCAACCAATGCCCAATGCTCCCATGCCTCCAAAATGAAGGTGGTCATTGTGATGTGATGTCACCATGTAAAAGTCCTATTTATTTATTTAATTTCTATTTTATTTTTTTTCACATTGCCCTCAACCAGCTCATGATCATTCTACCTCTTAGCAACACGCATGAGAATGTTACAGAAGTGAGCTTCCACTCCTCTATTCTAGAATGCTCTATACACTATATTCACTAGACTCAAAGCCATCTTTTCCTATATAGCCATCACCTATCATTCACCTTGCTTAACTTTAAGTTTCATGATATTGATTTGCCCAGAGCCCTGATAATGATATTCAGGGGAAGATATGTGGATGGTAATGTCATTGTCTTGTATGTGAAAAATATTTGTTCTTTCTTTATTTAGCCTTTATTTTTCTAGTTACCTTGGTGTGATATGTTTGATCAAATACAAAGTCTTAAACTGAATAGGTTAAGGGCTTTAACAGTTGATCTGAAATTTGGACTTAGAATGACCTCATGTTCCAGGAGGAAATTGATGTATTATTTACAACATTAACATATTGCGTCTTCCACAGAACATGCACAGGAAATTCAACATGATCCAAATTACTATTTAATGGCATGTTTTACATAGTTGTTCAAATTAAGCCTGATCTGCTAGCTGGCTGGGTCTTCAGGTGTTGAGTGACTGAATAAGATCATTTCGATTAAAACAAATTTGTGTATGGGTTCATTGCAATCCCTGTAGGTCCAAATCAGGCCCTGGAACCTAAACGACAGCGACTTTGTAATGGACGGTTCTCAGCCGTTAGACCCAAGGAAGACCATCTTTGTAGGGGGTGTCCCTCGTCCCTTGCGTGCAGGTAATGTACACACAAAAGGTAAACTCTTGTTTTTTTTCCCCACAATCTCAGAACATCTTTGTGTTAAGATGGAAAACTCTTTGTTTGAATTACAGTGGAGCTAGCGATGATCATGGACCGTCTGTATGGTGGCGTGTGCTATGCTGGCATCGACACGGACCCTGAGCTGAAGTACCCTAAAGGGGCGGGCCGCGTGGCCTTCTCCAATCAGCAGAGCTACATCGCTGCGATCAGCGCTCGATTCGTTCAGCTGCAGCACGGAGAGATCGATAAGCGGGTGAGTTGCCACGTTTTGAATCATCAGAATGTTCACCTTAAACTTGCTTTTATTTTCCCTCTGAATCCTTGTTTTCACAAATGAAGAATTATAATTTATTTTCCTTGGGCCTTTTTGTAGTATCCACACAAGATGGTGTCGCTTATTTTTGTCCCTTTATATTTTTGGTCTCTTTTGTTTGCTCTGGCTTCTCCCCATTTACTGTTGACTATTTTGCAATTAAGCAGACACACTATCCAAAGCAACTTGCATCGAATTCAGATGCATGTCATTCAGGAGGAGCTAGGGGTTGGCTCATGTGGACATTGGGGATCCAATTAGCAGCTTATGGCTCAAGGGTTGAATACCCGACCACCCTGCTCCATTTTATATCTTTTAAATGTCCATCTTTGCAGTGTCCTCTTGTTTCTTGCCATCATTTAATCAGTCGCTGTTGATCCTCTCGCTGCTGCGTCAATGCAACCCCTCTTCCCTTCCTCCTGCAGGTGGAAGTGAAGCCATACGTCCTGGACGACCAGCTGTGTGACGAGTGCCAAGGCACGCGCTGCGGCGGCAAGTTTGCGCCGTTCTTCTGCGCCAACGTCACCTGCCTCCAGTACTACTGCGAGTACTGCTGGGCAGCCATCCACTCCCGGGCCGGCCGCGAGTTCCACAAGCCCCTGGTGAAGGAGGGAGGGGACCGGCCGCGACACATCTCCTTCCGCTGGAGCTAAGCAGACCGGGAGGGGGATGAGTTGGATGGATGAGGGGGTGGGTGGTTTGCAGGTGGGGGAGTGCGGGGTGGTGCAATGGGAGAGGAGGGAGGAGGGTTTAAGAGAAGGGGAAATTTAGGGTGGGGTTTCTGGGTTATTCTATAGAAATTAATGCACTTTTCTTTTGCTGGTTCCTTTTTTTAAGAAAAAAAAAAGACTTCAAAATGTAATTTAATATTTTCTTTTTTCTTTCTTTTTTATCAGGCCTTACAAAAGAAGTAATTGCTAAGAGAAAAAAATGTGAAATCTCATTTATGTTTTTGAGTTTTAAGTTAAAGGTGTGCATGAGTTTCTGGATGCATTAGATTTGGAATTAGATGTTTTTTCTAATTAACTGTACCTTATTTTCTTGCATTAGCTGGCAAAGCTGCTTACATTTTTTGTCAAGAGTAACATACAATTTGAGTGAGGCGTGTCGTACCTAAATCAGTATAATGACTATGGAAGTTGCATTTAAGAAGAGTGCATTTTGTTACTTTTTTGCATGCAGGACTAGAGGACAACTGTACAACTTACCAAAGGTTGAGTGTAAATCGTTGGGTTGGGTAGGAAAAGATTTCAGAGGGCTGGATGACTGGACTCCTCAAGCGGTTCAGATATATAGCATAACGCTACGTCATAAAACAACATCTCTTCTCAGTCCCGGCCACCCTTTTTAGATTGTTGCAAGAGCTTTTAGGTCTTGGGTTAAAAAAAAACACAAACTAAACACTTTGTGACCAGAAAGGGCAAACCAAAGATTGGCCTACAACAAGTTATCAAAAGCAGATGTTGACCAGAGGGGCTCACAAAATATCTAGCATCTGGTCGAGATGCTGTTTCAGATGGTTCACGTTGTGAATATACCCCGGATGCACTTCA
>JAOPJO010000002.1:17547806-17558334 GCA_027123675.1 Molva macrophthalma
GGTGGATGTACGGAGCTCTGTCTGGCCAGAGGTTCATTTTGATGTCAGCCTCAGAGAGGGTTAAGCTTCTCGGACACTTGTAGTATACACCACGGTGTGGGTGGATGTACGGAGCTCTGTCTGGCCAGAGGTTCATTTTGATGTCAGCCTCAGAGAGGGTTAAGCTTCTCGGACACATAGTATAACGCCACAGTGTATGGTGCATTTCATGTATAATATTGCTTATTTTAAGGCTTCAACGGCACTAAAACGTATCATAAATGGGTCGTAGCCATGGGGATAACACGCCCACCCAACCTTCCTAGAACTGTAAGCCAAATTTATTTGTTTCTAAAACGCGTTCTACCTAGACCGTTTGTCTGTGCTGGGCCACTGTATAAACATGGCGGTGCAATATGGCAGGCTTTGTGGAAGAGGACCCAACCCTATTTCGATATAAAGGGCTCATTCTCAGATAAAGAAAACACAACGATTCTTATTTTCATGGGATTATATGCTAATTTAAATCATACTTACTAATATTATATTCCATTTCTGCCAAGAAAACCTTTAACCCTAATCCAAAACGGCTGCAAACAAAAACAGGAGGCTCACCCTCTGTCAGGCCAACGGTTCCTATTGGCGGATGGGAGAACACAACGGTGGGAATGGTAGAATAATCCAGCTTGGAGTCAGCTTTGCCATCAAACAGTCTGTGTGCCAGCTTCCTGCCGGCAGCGATGGCCACTGTCCATACAAATCAGATCACATCAGAACATCACCAACAACCAAATCAAAGCACATGCCCACATGAAGACATTGGACAGTGTCCAACCCAACAGGAACTGAACAGATATTGAAATCACTGAACTCGATCCATATCCGAATCATTTTATATGATCAGAAAACTAACTAACTATCTTCTTTTTTTTTTGTAAAACTGCACCACTTAGATATTTACAGCCGGATCTTACCGGGTGTCAGCAGGGCTTTGCCACAGACGTCTCCTAAGGCGTAGATCCCAGGGCGGCTGGTGTTTTGGAACTCATCCACCACAATATGGCCCATCTTGTCCATCTCAATACCCTGTCAATTTTTAACAGCACATGTAACCTGATTAGCCAAAATACTGATTCTGTCTGTATGAGATGAAGAAGAAGCAGAATCAAAGCGTACAAAATTAAAAAAAAGGGGGGGTGGGGGGTGGTTAGGGCATTTCGAATTACAACTTTTAACAACTATAGCTTGGAAAATAAGCATTATGATACAATTAGTGGGATTTACAGGAAGCCTAGCCATACATGGTAGCAGGGCTCTCATAGAAATATGATATTGTCCAGCACACGTGCTGAATTAATATAGTCACATTAAATCTTGATTTTTTATATGTATTAATCCTGATCTAAGAAGATCTCTGGCATATGCCAATTCCAAAATAGGTCCTTTTAACGGTTTAGCTTTCAGGCTTCCCGTCTTTGGCCTCCAACTATTTGATATCTGCTGAATAATTAATTGTCTTAGAAAAGGTCATCTTTCAAACGGTTTAGACAAAGTTCCAGCAAGACACATCCCAGTATTTTCGTTAAGATAAACTGTGAATTCGGAAATGCCTGTCATGCAATATTGTCTAAGATAATTTGTATTACTTCTAATTGTCTGTCCTCATTTGTATTGAATGTATGATGTAACAAATTACACTAGTACTACATCTCATTATGCTTTTCTACTCCCCAGCTGAAAGGAAATAGTTGGTTTTGCATAATATGCATAATTCACATGCAAGTAGTGGTAGTATAAATTACAAGTACAGGCATTGAGGAGAAACAGACTGGTTACCATCTGGCTGGTGTTGAGGCCAGAAGTGTTGGGTTCCCTGCCGATGGCCCATAAGAGGCAGTCGACCTCTTCAATGGTGCTGATCTCCTCTGCCCCACTCTCCTTCTCAGGGTCCTTGGTTGCGAGTGTGACTTCCAGGCCGCCAGCCGATTTCCTCACCGACTTGACCTGTGTGTTCTTCCACAACTCTATGCCAGAGTTTTCTATTTCTTTCGTGCAATTTGCACTTATCAAGCTGTCAAAGTTTCTTAACACCTGTGTGCACAAACGTGGACAGAGGGGAGAAAAGATGTGCCATTTGAGTAGAATAGGTAAAAAATATTATAATAACAATATTTGAGCACTCCTAATAACAAAAGTTGTCACCAATTATGCATTCAGCCTCAATGTCACATCCAATGTGACACACCCCCTTTTTTGATTGACAAGGCTAAGGGCAAATTTACCAGCAGCATTGTGGGCACAGCACTGACACATCGTCTCGTACACAGCCTAGCTGAAGAGAGTTTAAGATGTACGTATTAGACAGGTTAATTACACGTTTCTTACCCCAGTCTGTCTAATTATGAGGGAGGTTTTAGACCCCAGGGTGGATAAAATCCCTGCCATCTCGACTGCAATGTATCCTGCGCCCACAATCACACTGCGTCTGTTGGGGGAACATTAGATCATTAGAACAAATCATGTGAAAGACTTTGAGTCACACATGTAGACTCTAAATGCTTACCTTGGCAGCGTTTCTAATTTGAAGAAGCCATCGCTTGTGATGCCCAGACTCGCACCTGTCATACAAAACAAAAACCATCTCAGCTACTTTTTCCCCAGTTACATCTGATAATTATCTCATAATCTGACATTTTCCACATTCACACCATGATCAACAACCTCAAGTGCAACTTCATTACCTGGAATCTGATCGTCGCTCAGTTCAGTAGGGCGCCCTCCGGTGGCGATAAGGATGTGTGACGCCGTGTATTTTTTTCCGTTCACCTCGACGGTCGGTTCAGCATCATCTGTGAAGCTGGCGTGGCCTTCAATCGTCTCTATTTCAGCCTTCAAGAGACAGGGGGCGATATATCGTTACTTTGAGATCAAATGCCATTACACGTGTAGTTGCACAGTATATTCATATTCTGTCTAGCAGTGATAGCCAAGACGTTTACGATATCACCCATCATGTGTATATTGCGATTTAGGGGCCAGGTTAGGGAGGTAAAGTTAAGGACATGTGTTTGTACAAACCTTGTCAAGGTTATTGCGGTAAATGTTGTTCAGCCGACTGACATAAGCATCTCTTTTGCTCTTGAGGGTTCTGTAAAAAAACACAACAAATATATTTGGATCTTTATTGCGGTAATGTTATTGTGTCTTACAGTGACACAATACATATTGAAGTGTCCTCGCTCAGTCATCACATGGCATTTTCTGCATCGATCCTGTAGGAACCGTGTTTGTGAAAGAAAAGGTTTGTTTTTCACCATTTGCTGCTTAAAATCTGTACTTCCTACTTCTTCTAAAGGAAGTTGGTTCTTCGTTGAATAATTCACAATTGTTTCCTTGAGTTGCGCCACAGCACCGCACCTATTTTCCCTATCAACCATGACATAGGCAAAAACAACGCATCCCAGATCAACTGCCTTACAAGATAGTGATCTCTGTACTCAAAATAAGCCCAAAGAGGCCAGTGGGAGAGTAAAAAGCAACAACTGCATGCTAATTAGCTGTCCAACAGTTTGTTAAAATCGGTTTAGTGTCAGCTTGAGGTAAAACTTACTCCCAGTGGAAATTTGAATGTCCGACTTCAAACCCGTAATCTGAATGATCGTGGAGGTATTCTGCATGGACGGCCGCATTCCACATAACCTGTGAAACAAGATCATGTTAACTGGGACAAAACCATCACCAAGCACTTCCCACTATAACACCAGTTTGTAGGCATAACCCCTACCTTCTGCTGAATGACATACATCTCAATTCACTGTCGTTTTGTACAAAAGCTTCTGCTAAATTCCTAAATAGTTCAAATAGTTAAGTGTTGTAAAGTCATCCTTTAAAACTGATTGTACTGTCAATAAACAAGAGCCGCTTTGTAGTACATTTATTATGGTAGGCCTTCACATCCGCCCCCTCCCTTGAGTTCAAGGTCACTACCATGACAAAGATATGTGTCCATGAAAACACTGAACAGGGATTGAACATACACATTACCTTCTTAGGGACACAGCCAACATTGACCTTGAGAGGGGAAACAAATAAAATTGTGATCAACATACAACAATCCTGATCAAAGAAAGAAAGTTTTATAAACGGTTCTTTATTGTCTCAGCATGCGCTGTTAAATTGTAACTTCTTTAGCCATAACTGAAACGATTACAGTTGGGGGGGTTCTGTTTAAAGCGATCCGCAGAGATCACGCTCCATACAAAACATACATTCTCCCTGGTTCCGTGCCAGAATATTTAAACAGAAACGCACCTAAACAACACTGGGTGCTAGAGGTTTGGGTGTGAAGCAGGAAAGCACCAGCTAAAACAACCGAAACAATTTATCCATGATAACTGTTGTTACTCACGCAGGTACCTCCGAGTTTGTGGCTCTCTATCACCGCGGTGGACGCTCCTAGTTCGGCGGCTCTCCGTGCGCCTGCCAGACCCCCAGAACCACCGCCGATCACGATAAAGTCGAACCGAGTCACCGAATCCGAAGCCATTCTTCGCGAGTTAACTGTATGTCTTCGTACAGATCAACGAAACTTTCAGTGGGTTAAGGAACGATCTTGCGTTCTGGCAATCTGGAGTATTTGTTGCCATAACCAGGAAGCCAGCGCGCGTTGTATATACAAACGGGTGGGAGGGTCAAATGAAAGCCAGTGCTGTTTCATTATGAATAACAACAATGGTGTGCAAATCCCAGAATCGTGTTTGACAATAGTCATGGCGAACCTTACACGGGCTACAGTATGAGGATACCTCACAATAAAATGGTAATCAAACCCGATTTGCATCATGGAGTGGATGCATTATTGCCGTGCCCGCTATGGGAATATTGTAAAAGCACATGTATAACTCACATCTGGTAAGAAGTCTAAGACATACTCCAGGTCATAATGTATCTGATTCTGCAGGCGTTTGTATGCAAACATGCATCCTATAGCGCACATTATATTGAGCATTAATGTAAGGTGCAATCAATGCAAGTTGGCCCTGCGTTGCCCAAAGTTGGAAAACCGGCTCACCTTTGTAACGCCATATACAGTGAAACAATGCCAGACAGTCGTCTGTTTAATCTAACAAACATCATAACTATATTTTCTTTACATGTCGGTTATACAAGCTGCGAACTGTTCATCACGGCGTGTGTCCTTACACACTACGTCCACGGTGTGTGGCATTCAGGAGACCCGCTGACTACTTCCTGTGTCAACGCACGGAAAATGCCATCACTGCACTGTTGACGGAAATGCGATCAATTCCTAAACTGATACATACCCTTCCCTCCATCGACCAAATATATTCAAATAGATATTAAAGATGGGCGTATGTGCCTTATTATTTCTGTGTTAGTATAACGGGGCGTTGTTAACGGGAGATTGGCCAGTGGAAACCTTTACGCTGTTGTCGTAGTTTACGACGGCTACGTACATTTTCTCCAACGAAACACTTCCGAGAATGGCTTCACATTACGCAAATTATCGTACACCACGAACAGATATAGCCGTTGAGCTGTATCCTGAAAACATTTTCTTCAAAAATCGGAGGATTGGCGATGCATAAAAGAAGGATTTATATCGATGAAGCCCCCGATGTTTCACACACCGAATTTCAGGTTTGTGTTTACGTACAACGTTACACCCTATATATAACGTTATGTCGGTTTTTACGTTCATAAACACTCGGTTGAAGTAAGGGCCTTGCTCTTTGTGGTCCTCTTCTAGGGTAGCCGTTTCCTAGTATGTCCATGTTATACAGTTTGCAACACGGTATTCTAACGCTTATTCTTATTTTATTCAATCCCACACGTTGATTATTTGTTAGACGTGCAAATCACATCGAAACAAAATCGTTGATGTTCGTTTGTTATGGGAGGGGAGGGGCTTCAACGACCCCATTTTTTCCAGCAATGTTGTGTCGTCTCAAGACCTGTATTTTATTCATGGTATGGATAATACAATTGTCTAATTGATGTATGTTCACAGGGATCGGACGGGACCAGCAACACCCCCCTGGAATATCTGCCTGTATTTGGAGATGGATGTTTTGCATTGTAAATAATTTCCCCTCTGGTCTTGGAACAACCTGCAGACTGATAATAAACTGCTTATCATGAATCACATCAAGTATCAGAAAGTGCCAGCATCTCTTTTGCATCGGCAGGACTCCTTAGGTTTGAATGGTCTCTTGACTTCCCCTAAAGCTTTGTATTGTGAAAAATGCGGATTTGCTTCAACACAGACCGAAGATTTTGAGAATCACATGCGGGAGCATCTTACTCGCTTTTACTGCTTTTACTGCAATCAGGTCTCCTACAGTAAGAAGGAGCTGGAGATTCATTTGCTACAGCACAAGTACCCGTTCAGATGCCAGTACTGTGGACAAGGTTATATGAGGAGGGCGCACCTGTTGAAACACATTGAGCGCTTGCATGGTAAAGATGTTGGCCCAGAGATAAACAACGCTCAGACGACCTTACCAGAGACATTTTCTCTTTCGACTGCGTTTGCTCCCGGAGTTCATAGAACTAACGTGCCCACCGTAAAGGTTAGAATACCAGTCCCTGTTGCGAGAAATGACCACGCCAACAAAGGCAGACAGCGCCGAAAAAGGGTAGACTTGAATGTTATCCACGCCCCCAAAGTTAGCTCAGAGCTGATGTCCCCGGTGAAAAACTTTGTTCAGGATAATATGGCTCTAACGGTCCCACTTCCAGAAGAACTCTCCATCCCTGCCGGCTGCATGGTGGAGCTGATTGAGGTGAAAACCGTCAACGGTACAAAGGAACTGAAGCTGAGACTTGTGTCTCAACAAGAAAATAAATCTGTGTTGGACAACACAGTGTTACAACACTCCGCATCAGTGAACCCCTTGTCATCCGCTTTGAACCACCCACACCTCCTTAAGTTGGGTAATGCCGATAAAAGCAGTGTTAACCATAAAATATCCACTGCAAAAGATGTTAATGTGGAACGCCCTGTCACCTTTCAGACTATCGTCGACAAAACTGCCCTCAATCCATTCCACAGTGGCGTGTCTGGCACAAAGAGAACACTGCAAGAATCGATGATCCGCAATGTGGAAATCCCTTACGCTTTACCAACCAAGGTTCCCAGAATCACTGATTATCCAACAAGGCAGGGCATGGATGGACCCATAACACAGCCAGACGCACTGAAACCTCCGACAGACCACCCTACACCTGTCATCCCTGGCAAGACGGCCAAGAAGATCACCAGCACTGCCAATCAGGCAAGCAAGGGAGCACTGTCATCCTGTAAAACGCCACAGCGGGAAAACAACACAGTTGTGGAATGTACTGCAATTCCCCCTGAGTTACAGGTAGCTGTGAAAGAGGAGCCCAACGATCTCGGTAATAAGACAACAGCTACTCCAGAGATAAAGGAAGAACCATTGAAACAGAATGACCAAACTGGACGAAATGCAACATCTCCCATTTCCTCAAGCGTTTCCACTACAGTCATAGCCAGCACAACCACGCAAAGGTTCTCAGAGTGCAAAAAGGAGAATGTGGTCGTGGATTCGACTATACTGATGACCATGCTGAAGAGACCTGGAAGCCTTCTGCTTGATCCTTTATCCACAAAACAAACCAAGATGGAGGATTGTTTATGTTTCCATAAGTCCTCCATTTGGTCCGAGTCAGGGACAGGCTGTAATAGGCGGTCTGAAGCCTTTCCTGTTATCTCATCCGTTTTCTCTTTAAGTCAACAGCAGGACGAGGTACAGAGTTCGATTCGACCGTTGGTCAAGGAATTGCGTGGCATAGTTATGAGGAAGGATAGCCCATCAGTGCAGGTGTCTACAGATCACACTGAACTAACAGGTGCAGTTACTGAACACAAAGCGGAGGTGCTGACAACTATTAACTGTATCCAAGAGGACAAAAGGGATAATGCTGTTACTGGAAAAGGATTACTGCCCCAGGAGTCCTGTAATGTTGACAAAAGTCAACCTTCAGAACATTGTTCTCAACAGACTCAAACACAAGCTCAGAAGTATTATATCAAGGAAGAAACTTCAAGCAGTAAAGGGAAGGACAGTAACCAAAATAATCAAATTCCAACCACCCAACGTGAGCCCTTGACAGCTCAACAGAAAGCCTGCATTAACAACACAATGCAAAATAATTCTCCTGTTGCTGGAGACAGTCAAGGTCAATCGCCACAATATGCCTCCAAGAAGGAGGACGGCTCCTCAAAATTCCTCACCGTCTCTTTAGAAAGGATACATATGGACTTGTGGAAACCAAGCAAAAAGAGCCCTAAGCTTTCAAAAACCAAGACTCGCTCTCCCATCCGGGGGTTGTGCCATGAAGCTTTTCTTTATCCAGCACCATTGAGATTGGGCCAGCCGGTGATACGTCCGGGACCAAACCAACCTGTCGTAGTGCTTAACCACCCTAAACCGATAGTCCCCAAAAGGACTGACGTGGACCACCTTTCAGAACCACTAGTCTCTTCTGAGGTGCTTCCCAAGTGCCAAATCCTCAAGATGCGGTTGAGCAAAGTGATGGGGGAGAAGTATGAGGTGATTGGGTGTACTGTAGGTTTTTTTTCCTGAGGTTGTTTTTACATAAAACAATATGAATAACATGCTGACAGTTAAGATACATTCAAATATTCACAATTTTACAATAGTATTCGTGCAAAGAAAGTCGTATAGTTACAAGTTAAATATTGTTTCTTTGGGCATGGGAATATGGTATGTATATACATATATCTGAAGTGCAATGCAGTCTCCCTACCTTTGGTGATGGAATGTGGATCATCTATTGTGGTAGCTATTAAAATATCAATAGTGTGGCTTGCTTTGCAACCACACTAATAATGGATTGTAGTAATTACTGATCTACCTGATTGTCTTTGTAATTACTGATTTCTGTCAGATGTGTCGGTTTTTAGGTTGAAATGCGCTGTAGAATCTCTGCTAATGCATGTGCGGCATACGCTTAGTGCAACTTGTTTTAAAATGTACTGTTTTTCTTGCGCTTGGTGTTACTAGTCTATCCGTCATTATGGAGAAGCAATATTTACTGTTCACAGTTCAAGAACATTTTAATTGACAAGCAAACCTCTTCAACTGCTGTTCATACAAAATACACATACATAAAAATCTAGCCCTTTCCCTGACCAAACTGTATGCTCTTCATGACAGCCATCTACAGAGCAAATTCCACTGGTCAAAACTATTCGCTGTGACAATGCACACTACTCTTTTATAGAAGAAAACATGTATTTACTTTATCCAACCCAATCTATTTATGCTTACGTATTTTCCTATTTCTAATATAACTAATTGTATACCGTGATGAAAACATTTTCTAGTTTAATTTTGTCTTTGGTCTTAGTCCTATGTTATGCAACTCAAGTCATTGCATATATGCCTTTTGACTCCTGCAGTATTATATCTTGCATTTTTTACATTCTTCTCAGTATAAAGCACTGCAGTGCAGACAGTCTTTGAGTTTAACGTAAATTATTTGTTGGTAGTTATCTGCACTTCTTGGTTTGTTCCTTATCGTTGATCAATGGACAGATGGATCATCAAATTGTGTAACACTGTTGAAATAAGAAACAGCTACAACAACAAATGAATTGTAAAATACTTTTAAATTAATTGTCAATGTTCATTTGACAGTTTTTTTTATTAACATCTAATTTGCCATCATCTGTGCATTTTATTAACAAAATCGTTTTATTATCAACTTTTTTTTAATAAAACATACAATATTGTGAATTAAGTGGTGTGCTGTTTCTGAACACATATACCAGACATGTGACCCTCGGGAACAGAACCTTAACGGAATCAATTTTAAGCATTTAACCAGATTAAGCATGTAGATATTTTTGTGTCCTGACTTGTGTAAGCATGAATTAGGTCACGTAAAATTAACTAAATTAAAAGAATGCCAATTCATCTCATAATATCCTAATGATGCACCCATGCTTGGCTCAAATTGTATTCAGCATGTCAAGTAAATTATGCTTTTGTTATATTACTACAAATGTTATGCTAGTTTCTCTATCTGGTCTTATTGAGGTGGAGCCACAGGTTTATAGTTGTTTCTGTAAGCAATCACTAGCTTAGGAATCAATCAGACATGAGGCTGTGTCCACTCGGAGACATTAAACATTTATTCAGATACATAAATGTTAGATACGGTTTGCAGGAGAGATATATCTAACCAACATAGGTTGTAATGACCCTAAGCAGGCTTTGATGTGTTAGCTGCATTTTAGGAGTAGGGAAGTCGATTCACAAGAAGACAAAGGAAACAGGTGGGGGGGGGGGGCTGCATATCCCAACTATGGCAGATGTTGGAGACTCATACAATGCACCCACACATTCACAAGAACAGGAGTCAGTCTGCTGATAAACATTCGGCTACAGCTCAGGGTCAAAATACCCCTCGAGAAGCCCTCACAGCTCGTTAGGAGATACACAGAAGATACTCATAAAGACACCTGGAGGCTCAAGGT
>JAOPJO010000002.1:17630316-17642957 GCA_027123675.1 Molva macrophthalma
GTGTGTGTTAGTGTGTGTGTGTGTGTGTGTGTGTGTGTGTGTGTGTGTGTGGTTATAGCACATGGAAATGCAATGTGACACATCCAACTCAAAGGATCCACTTCTGAGACCTCAACACCTAAAAGACTTAGAGAGCTCTGTCAGATTCTACAGTGGGGGGGGGTTATATGTGTGTGCGTATGTGGGCTGAACTCAGCCATTGGAAGTGGGCACGTTGCATAAACAGCAGATGAAAATGTGAGGTCTGCCAGTGGTTTCATGCTCAAGATAATACCGGTAAATGTTTGAAGGAACAAAGTCGGACAATGTACCCCGCGCTGCTAAAAGATAAAGCCGTTGGGATTCAAATCAGCTCCATTCATAATATTATATTTGTCCCTCATGGGGTAAATTTACGTAGGCAGCTATTAAATGACAAAAATCCCATGAACAAGGATTGACCCGACAAAGCCTACTCGATAATGTGAAAATGCAGATAATCAGAAGGAGACCAATCAAAGTTCTCCACACAGGGGAGGAATAGTGATGATCAGGTGCCATCATCTCCCACAACCCAGAGACGTGGGTCGTGAACATCAGCCAACTGTGAAACCAGTCCACGGCTGCCTCTGCTCCCTGGGGAGAGAGGGGGGATCAGGGAACCATGTGAGAAGCGAGGAGGAGAAGACTCCCCACGGAGGGAGATGGAGCGAGCAGGTGGGCAGGTATGACTCACAGGTTAGCCACCTCGGGGTTCATGAGCAGGGTTGAGGAATCAAGGGCGTGCACTTTGCGGTGGTCAGCTGACCCGTAGAAGGGGAGGGAGGGGCGACCAGATGGTGGCGACCATTAATGTCTGTTTAAACTTATGAAAAATGAGAGGCAAAGCCAAACCATGACCCGCACAAGGCATTCAATCAAGCTTCCCAAGTCCAATTCCCCATTAGACTATATATATTCCCCGGGAGTTATTTTAAAACTTGACAGTTTTGGAAAGTCTATCGGAATGTCACGGATGAGAAGGAATAGGTAGGAGAGCCGGGAGCTTAAGTTGAACCTTTCCTCCAGTCAGAGGAAGGCAATAGCTCAGATGGAACGGAACAGGTGCTTCATGTCACCACTGATGGAATGTTTCCTTCAGGGGTTCCCCAGCTGGTGGCTGGCGTCTGTGTTCAGCCTGCTGCATGCAACTTCCTTACTGAAGAAAGAAGAAACAAAAAAACACCAAGGTGTTCGGTGCCGCAGATTTGTCCTTAAATCATCCTTGAGATACAATTAGTGAAACTGAAGCTGGTGAGATGGTGCCTCTTATGTTTTTGTCATTGAAGAAGGGAATGCTGCGTTTAGGAATAAAAAACAGCCGAGGACTGCAAATGGATTTGATGAACGCAAATCCTACCAACACATTTAGATGTGCCTTTATCTGTGTCTACGCTCCTCTTTTTTCTGAGTCTATGTACTTGGCGCATGCACAGTGTGGTTGTTATTACTATTATTGGGGCATAGGGATAATGATTATTATTAGGGATAAGGGAAACATACACTGAAAGGCTGAACAGTCACGATAACATAAGAAAGCACTGCTTGTACTGAAAGGAGGGACCAAAGGTGGACCGCTCATGTTGTCCAACCAATCTCCAGGACCTGCAGTGCAGCGTTACCTCAGCATCATCTCACCTTCTGCTGGGGTCGGAGATCAGATGGTCCTCAGCGGCCCAATATGTTGGTTCAAGGACGTGAGCTTGATGGGTGCTGATGGTAAGGACACATTTATGAAGAGATCTAACGAGTCTGTGTAGATAATAGAAGTCCCGGAACCACAGGTTATCATGCAGCACGGTGAGATCATCCTACCATTATTGTTTACCAGGTCATTATTTTGGTTAGGGGTTAGGGTTGGAGGGCTGTCGCTGTTCAATTTGATTTCCTGGTCTTTTTTCAGAGATGGTACATTGAAAGGATTAAAACTCCTACCTATGCATCTATCTGCACGTCTGTCAGTCTATCTGTCTATCTAAGTATCTTTGTAACTATTGGTCTTGACCTGTGAAATGTCAATAACCATAAAAACTGCAAGATACACATGGCAGAAAAGCTCTCATCCCATAAGCACCTTTGTAGTATGAACAAAAGTAAAATAATTGATAACAAAACATCTTCAATTAAATTGAGTCAAAAACAGGTAATAATAAGTGGATTACATTCCAAAACATTCCAAATCATTTAATGTTATCTGTATTTTAAAAATGAAAGCCAGCGACTGGCAGATTTGTATTTGTTGTTTCTGTGGGATATTCCCATGTGGTTGAGCTTCAGAGCAGATTGTTGTGTTGGATGCAGACTTGAGGAGTCCATTTCCCCTGCTCCCCTCTGCTCTGTACCTCTCTCCTAACGAATCCCATCCAACAATCCTTTCAACAGTCGAATCCCAAATCACAGGATAGTTTACCTCAGTGAAACCAACCTCTCCCTCTCTCTCCCTCTCTCGCCCTCGCCCTCGCCCTCTCTCTCTCTCTCTCTCTCTCTCTCTCTCTCTCTCTCTCTGATGGATGTGCAGCACCTTCAACCCTGCAGATTCAATCAGCACAAGGAGGATGTGTTTCAATTAAATGCTTTCTCTGATGCCTTGGAAGGCGTGGATTCTAATAAATACTTGCAACTGCCTCTTGAGACTATCCTGAATGCGTCGGTTCACATTCATTTTCTCTCTTGAATCAGCGGCTGCCCAACCAAAGCCAGACTGAATATCAGGATGGTCTCCCAAGGGTAGCGAACTACAGTCCCTCACAAAATAAACTATGTTCAGACTACACATACTTATCAAGGTCATGTTTTATTATATTAATATAACAATGTAACATGACTACATTAAGTCTAATATAATCATATTTTAATATATATTATGAACAGATTATTCTCTGCTGAGGGCTGAAGATTGATTTATTGAAGGACAACTTTGATGACGGCTATGTCCTAAGTGGAACCTTAAGACAGGTCCTTCCCCCTGTTAAGCCTCATCAGCAAGTCAAGAAAAAGGAAGTCACAGAGGTTCCTGTTTGTCCTTCCTCCTCTTTTTCCCCCCTTCAAGCATTTTACATGAAAGAGAAATCATCCTTTGGAGCCTCCAAATCTGCAGGTTATAGAGAAAAAAATAATGGACTGTCAGGAAGAAAACTTTGCTTAGCACCAAAGGCCATGAGGAGTGCTGACAATATCTGTCTGGGGGTGACATCATCTGCTATCCAGACAGGGCCTGGGACAAGCCAAGAGAAATACCATTTACTATTTAGTCAACAACTTTTACCAAAAGCAGGTTACAGGTTACCTTTTTATGATGCGTAAGGACAACAGGACACCCCAGAGTGGTTGAGTCCGCTTATACCTCAGGTACCTACAATGATTAGATACCAGTTACTTTCACTCATGTGATTGGTTTTTAATTGACTTCATCAGCTGAAGTTGAAATATTATTCCGCTTGTTTATGTGGGATTTCTAGCTCATTGATTGGGAACTGTTAAAAGGCAGCAGTGTCCCATTATTGCAAGATAATGCACACCCTTGTAACATCAGGATCAAGTATTTATCAATGCCGTGGTATAAATGTCATTAAGCAGCAGGCCTCTCCATATATAAGCATCCTTAAAATGTCATTAAGTTAGACTTGGTTGGACATTGAGATTCAAAACCAGAACATTGGTAATACTTTTTAAAAATCTGTTTTCAAACTTTAAAGATTTTAAGGTCAATGCAACAAATATAACCATCAATCAAATTGTGTCAGTTATGAAAGCGGCAACTGGGGGCAACTGGGACCAAAGAGCCTTTGGAGTGAGGACCTGGACCTTTTCACACTTTCCTCAAAGGGTCATGTCAACCACATCACTGTTCTGAGGCCCTGCTGATGTCATCCATTTAAGACACAATGAAACCTCCCCCTCTCTCTTTTCTTCTCTTTTCTGGTCTCAGCATGTGGCCGTGGGCTCAGCGTGACGGCCAATCATGTAATCACCCACATCGGGCCTGCAACAGCTCAAACACAATCAATGCCTTCTCGACGCTGTTCGCTGTATGCGGGCTTCCCGCTATGTCTTAAGAGCGGTGAACTTCCAACAGTAAACGACTTCAGTGGACTAGAGGGAGGATTGAAGAGAACATTAGAGTCATTAAGAGGAGGGGTGAGGCTGAAAGCTCAAGGCAAGAAACAACAGAGAGAGGATCTACAGAGACTCATCACAAAAGGCAGATTAAGAAAATATTGTTGAGTTGAATTTGAAATGTTTATGGGAATACACATTTGTCAGTGTTAGTGTAATAAGATTGTCTTTGTCTTTTTTTTTTTTTACATTTATTTCAGTGCAATATATACTTTAACTCTAGTGTTAATAACATTGTATTTACCTTTCTTACTCATTATTTAAGAACTTGTTTTGCCGGCTGTGGATATCTGTTTGTTTTATTCTGTTTGTTTACCGAGGCTGTTTTGTTCTTGTGGTGTTTCCCTTTCTTCTATTTCCTATGCCTTTAATGCACTGTTCATGTGTAGCCATCCTTATTTCATTGTATTATGGAAAATAACAGTAAAGCCTTTCTATTCTACTCTAAAATCGTTGTCTACATCGCTTCAGCTCAGAATCCTTGAACCCTTCTCCACAATATAGCAGCAAAACAAGTGACTTTCAGTAAATAGAGAAAAGTTTGGATGGACAGTTCTTTTTATCAAAACTATTTCTCTGGGCAATGGTTCCGGTCCGGGCGCAAACAAGAAAGAATGTTTTGCGAATAAAGAAAATAAAAAAAATGCAATGGTCATGTTTTCCATGTGTTCATCTTGGCAGACAAACATTGCCCGCTCCCAAGAAATGGGTGCAGAGTTTGAGGGAAAACAGCAACCATTTGTCAACAAACTGTCTCTTCATAAGAGTCCAGCCTAGTTATAGCTATTGGATGTGTGTGTATCATCACTGCCTCCCCCATGTTTGTTTGTTTCTGAGTGTATAGCACAGATGTGCATTGGTACAGTCCGGTTCACAGCAGCCATTCTGTATTCATCAGTGGAATAACGAGCAGTGCCTGTGGCATAATGGAGACGGATGGGGACTCGCACTGGAGGGCACATGGTGATTGATCAGCACAGCCAGCGCTACACCCTGAATCTAGTTCTCTGCCATCCCACAACTGTAAACTCCATGTGAAAGGGCCCACATTGTGGAAAACACCTTGTGCGCCGTGCTGTGTTAGCCATAGCTTACAGACTAAGGAACACATATCAAAAATTGCTCCCCTCATTGCCTTGAATCCTCGTAGATCATGGTTAAAACTTAATATAGAAACGTCATAATATTAACTTCTATTTAGAATTCCATTTTATTTATGTGGTGGTGGTTTGTTGATGTCAAAGTTTATGGGCTGATCTAGCCTGGAATGTCCCCATCATTAGTATTAAAACAACCTATAAAAAGGTTTAATCAACAAGATAGTTACTATTAAAAACCTATAGACTGTGGGGTTTTATTTAGCTATCAAGATATTTTGTATTAAAAAACAACCTATACAGGATTTTATTCATCAAGCTAAATATTGTTAAAAACGATCTATACAGGGTTTTATTCATCAAGATAGCTAGCTAACAGCAGCACCACCAAAGGCTAGGGGGTCTCAAATCCTTTATCCTCCCGGCTTCAAACTCTCATCTCCCCTCTGCCTCCTCCTATCTTCCTGTATGAGGCCGTTCACCATTCCTCATGACCGTCGAGAATGTCCTCCGTGGTTAGAGGTGCAAACACCGTTTTTTGGATGGAGTTCAGTCGAATGATCGCCTTGACAAGGTCAGGTGAGGCTAAAGCATCCTCGTGCTGTGCCCTAGTTAGAATACTGCTGAAGACAGCAAGCGTCCTGCGCACGAGTGGAGAAGGAGTCAGCATCCCTACAGCGTTCGTGGATCTCTGTGAACCGGATTAAGCTTAACATTGTGTGTTGGTGGTAGCAAACTGCTTTCCTATGCTTTTGGTGCTTTTGGTCAGTCCCAAACACTGGACCAATGTAATAATCGTTGGGTTCAAAATGACCCACCATACTCTCTCCACACTCTCTCATTCCGTCTCTCTTTGTCTGACTCACCACAATATAAAAATAATCTGACCCTTATTGTTGCTATGGGTGAAGGTAGTGCCAGAAACCCCCTGCAAATAATATCACACACGTGCATACATATTTTTGACAGACAGTGACCAATATCAACAGATAACATACAAATACCATTGACTACCATCTAATCTAATTGAGTGCCCATCACCCAATAGAAGCATTGTAACACTAATTAGCATATTCAAATCAGCCTTCTTAGCATTAGATTGCTTTTGGCTCCAAACATGGCACAAACACACACACATACTTTGGCAGATGGATACAGTACAATGGTACCACTATGCGGAAATTGAAGTAAATTGAGTAAATTGTTTACGAGTTGCCCGCGAAAATAAAAAATGTTTTGATACTTGCACAATACACAGATAATCCCGATATATACAAAATTGCTTCAGCTCAGAGAGAGATGCACCTAATTTGCAGAGTGCAGTGCTGTGAATTGGTTAGACAGCATTTTCCACAAAAGGAGACAGTTTACCACAAACTATAGAAAAAATTGTGTGCATACTAAAATATGTGTTTTGTATCAATGTCCAACGTTAACATAAGAGATAGTTTTTTGATGTTGTGGTGTTACATTTGATGTGGTATTGATGTGTTGACATCTCAATTCAAACAGAGAGGAAATATTTGTTCGAGGTCGACATGACTGTTCAGGTGAAAAAGACGTTGGTACTCAACAAGACCAAACATTACGGCCCAAATACTGAAAACACGACTCAGAGCAGAAACAACAACTGTACACCAAAGGACCGATCAGACCATTTGAGGAAGCGAAACCTGACTTGGCCTTAATATACATCGCTATCTACTCATATGGTCAAAAAAGCGATGGGAATTTTCTTATTAAGTTGTTTCGCAAATTCTTGATTATTTCAAGTGAGCCGTCAAGATGAGAGTGAACAAGGAAGTACGGAGTTGCATCATACCAAAGGGAAACCCTGGTTCTGGCTGTTTGGGTAGGATAGCTTTGTTTAGATTCTGTGTACTTAACTACATTTTAGAATGGATTTCCATTTTGTGTAACTGTCCTCTGATATCTCTGGTACAAGTATTCTATTGAGTGTGGTATATTTCTGCAATGACACCAAAGCCTGTGACATGCAAGAAGAGAACCAAGCTCATTAGGGAACAAGCTACACTACAGAACAGAAATGCAGCTGTACTGATGTCTTCAGGTTATGTCTCATCTAATGGTTTCTCTCTTCCTCTCTTTCACCCCCGCCACCTGGTAAATGGACTGGAAGGTACGGGAATCATCATAACAAGCAAGTCAATGGAATAATGAAACCGTTTGAGAAAGTACTGTCTGGGTGGCATTGATTTGCCATGGTTCCAATTCTTCTGTCTTGCGCGGAGGCTCTCGAGCACACGACCGAATGCTTCCGTTTTTGTAAGGGGAAAATGCGTTTTTTTGGGTGTCGAGAATGCTTGGTCGCTAGTTCATTAATTCTACCGCTGCACAGTGCTTTGGTGTCAGGGGTGGGGAACCACAATGTAAAGATCAACCCCTGTGGTTTGGTAGGCATAGGGAAAAACATGAAGAAGATTGTCTGTTTGTTTTTTTTTTACATCAGTTTTAATGGATGTATCAAAGAGAGACGAGAGGAACAAGTCTTTTTTCTTCCTCCCGCATGTGGCTATGAGCTACTTGCTCTCTATCTTTATTTAGAATAACAAGTAAACAAAGAATACTGTCAACTCTAAGTCCCCCCAGGAGCTCTTTGAGACCGTTAACCAGCACCGCTATGCATTATGATTGTGAATGTGTGTATGTTAATATACCCTGCCATAGCCTCACTTTGTGAGTACTTTGTACGACACAAATGGGATGGAGCCCATCTCTGGGATTTTACCCGTGGCAAGTTCAACATTGGTCTTGCAGGTTATACTTTGTCTGAATGACAAGCTGCCCCCGCCCCCCCCACACCAAGCTCTCCTGGAGGTCAGACCTGCTCGTGTCACTGTGGGGTCAGATTAATTATTTGTCTTCTCCCTCCATTAGTGGGGCAGAGATAATGAGCAAGGCAGGTGATAGTTCAGCGCGCTGCCTCAGTCACTGCCCTTAAATGTTCATCATTACATCATTATTAACAGTTCCTCACACCTCATGGACACCTTTTCTGTTTTTCGCAAGGTAAGCTTTGTATGCAGGCCATTTGGCTAAAGGCGACTACATATCATTTAAACAATCTCTTAAACATATTATATTTTCTCATGTTATTCGGACACTCCATCAGTGTAGTTTTACCTTAATCACACCTTAGTTACATGCTCAAAGGGCTTCACCGGCCACATTAGCCCTCTAACCACTAAGCCCTCTCACTTGCAAGGAAAAATTCCCCTAATTATCGAGGAAGAAACATTGAAAAGGAACACAGAAAGAGGGATCCTTCATTCCAGGATGGCAATTAGTGCCGTAATGGGCAGATATAATGGTAGCACAATGTAGGTGAGACGCTCCAGTTTTACGTTTTGACATCTGACAATCTGTATTATAGAAATAACTAAATTGTACAAATATTTTAGAATGTAGGCAAAGATTAATAATGTCATTGACATCAGGAGGGAAAAGTCGAAAATAGCACTAATTTAGACAGTGGCCATCGGGCACACCGGGACTAATCCTGGTGGGATGCCGTATCGGTGGGCCGGTGGGCCGTCAAAATATTGGTTACGTTTTTTGCCGGCCCTGTTATGTCTCTTTACCGGCCCTCTCTGTGTGCCTGTCGTTTGAGGAGCGTGTGAGATTGTGCTGCATGTGTGTTCCGGGACCTGGCTAATCTAAAGTAAGTTAGTTAATGCGTGTAAACATTCTAGACTGATGCAAAAGTAGCGCGCAGAAGTGAGAGGGCCGACGAAAGCCATGGACAAGAAAAAAGTCAATAGTCAAGGTGCCAAACAAATTGGAGAAAAAAGGAATCAGGTATTAAATGGACAGGCCCCCAACAGGTAACTGACTGTCTTATATAACAAATCTGGTCAGTGGCTGTAGCAGGCCTATAATAAGTCTTTCAATCGGCCCAAATTAAATTATTGGATGGCCTACCTGTCTGTCTATCTACCTACCTGGCTGCCTGACCAGATACTGGCCGTGCTCTCATTGCATCTCATTGAGTCTTCCACAAGGCTAGGCAGACCTTTTGTTAAAGCTAGCGAGCTAATCATGTGTTTTGGGTGAGTCGTTTTGGAGGGAGACCTGAAGGAAGGGGTGGGTTTTTTCGGTTGGATTCTTTTAAAATCCAGCTTACTCTGGCTGGTTTCTCCAAATTGCCTACCCTAGCTTCAATGACATTCATATTCACAAGGGCAATTTAATAAGGTTTTTTATTTTCTTTCTTTCATGAAAAGGTAACCTTAGACACCATATTTAGTTCCATTTTAGGAATATCAACATTTTTTCCAGTGACTTTTATTTTTAAGAAAACAAAAAAATGAAATACTCCCTTCCCTGCTCTCTCCATGTATACACTTTCCTGCCAGTTAGACTTAAACATCTGACACAGAGCAGGAGGGCAGACCTTCACATACATCCACACATCCCATAAATATTTTAGCACAGTCCATCTCCATCCAGTAGTGCACTCGGCAGCAAGGTGTGAGGAGACAGGATTGAAATCAGCTTCCTTCACATGCCATTAAAGTTGAGAGATGGAGAGAATTGAATCGCACACACACACACACACACACACACACACACACACACACACGCATGCACGCACGCACAAACACACACAGAAAAGGCCAGATGAGGTTTAGGAAACGTACATTTCTGAACAACAACAACAAAAATCGTGTTTTCAACCTTGTTGCGTTTTTCCTTGAGTTGTAAATAGTCTGCCGAACACGACGGGAGAAAGGTTTCCTGAGGGCCACATTCTCCGGGTTACTTTTTTAAAAAAGCATCACAAAACCAATCATAAATAATACAAGAATTGATCACTGTGTATGGCCTTCCAAAAAAAACTAAAAGGGGCATTGTACCACTAGGATATGGCTAATCAAACACTGTATATAGAGCAACTCAAACCAGATCCTTTCAGGGGAAGAAGCAATTGCATCAACCCCAATTTCACTAGCCGGGGCGCTACGGCTTTATTCTAATTTCCGGTTACGCTTGAAACGCGATTTACAGTTTACGCTGTAAATAATGTAGGATGGAGGTTACGAAAATAGACCAAACAAAAGCACGTTGGCCCAGTGTCAGGCAAATGTGTCATCCGCGCCAAATATCTGCACGTCGGGTACGTCTCGGAATAAGTTCCGTGGAGTTCTCGCTACGGTTTCCATTATCTAAACCAATCGCTTGTGTTCGGGAGCCGCTGAAATTCAGCTACACTGCGGGGGGGGGGGGTGGGTCCATTCAATTCCCATATCACATAACTCAGCAGCAGCTCTCTGCGTCCCGGTTATACAAGCAGCAGTCAATAAGCGGGCCATGTACACGGTGTGCGGTATAAAATGCTATGGGGTCGGGCTCCATCAGAAAAGACCAAAAAAAGAAGGTAACCCCAGTGTGTGTCTGTGGGCGTGTGTTTGCGTGTGCATATATAAAGGAAACGGCTCCATCTCGAGCTATGGTTAAGTCTGTTTGACCTCGGCAGCCAACGGCGGAGCAGAGGCTGGGCGCTATCCGCCAAGGGCAGGACCCAGACATGATGTGGAGCAGTCTTCTGGCACTATCTCGCTCCACGTCGTCCTTATCGGATGGCCACCGGGTTGCTGTGAAAAAAAACACTGGGTGCATATGTGTGTGTGTGTGTGTGTGTGTGCGTGTGCACACTGTGACAGAAGCAGTATAGAGGACAGTGTGTGTTACTGGCATGGTTATAACCAGAGCTTTGTGTTGACAGTGCTTGGGTTTCACAGCCACATACACTGTGGCTTTATCGCTCATCAAGGAACACAAGTTCCAGCCGTACATGTCAAAACTATGGGACTCACATGAAACAAAGCGGCTCTGATTGGGAGCAACTTAGTTCACAAGCTTACTCTCAAAGGAGGACCCATGTCGCAATCGTGATTCTTTTTTAGAATTGGAGGTTTCAATGGGGTTAATCGCTAACTGGCAGTTTCGTTTTTTTCGCGTTCCACGATCAGATTCGGTATAAAAAAATCCTGGAATTTCACTGGTGGGCTTCTTTCAGGTTTTGTGAAATCGCTAGTTTTTGGGACAAAAAACCTCTCCCGCTCTATTCATCAGAGCATACACCCCCGCCTCTAGAATATTGTACTCTCTCCATCTTATCTTGTGAGAGTGGTTGAGCCAGCAGCATGAACGGAGCGGAAGGGGGGGGGGGGGTATGTTGTGTGGTACCCACTACTTGTCATCTGCATAGTGAGTGTCATTTCCCATTAAATCCCATGGGACGACCCCCGCTCTGGGCTACATCCCGGGAAGGAAGGAGGGAGAGGGGGGGGGGGGGTATGGGAAGAGCTAGAGAGAGAGAGAGAGAAGCAGAGATGGGGACAGTGACAGTGCTTAGGGTGGAGTTACGCATTGTTTCCTTTTTTTAATGGAGATATTCTTCCGAGTTGAGGATGGAGGTTTCGGAAAACGAGTTTAACAGATGTTTTTCTAAAGTGGCCATTCCACTAAACAGGTTTGATTTTAAACCTCTCCAGACACTTTGTCTAAGGACACTTGTTCTGGCAGGATGTTTTATCTTGTCCTCTCACAGGCTACGGGAAAAGATTAGTTTATCAGTGCTTGGTCGAGTTTGTGTTTACTGTCGGCCAAGGAGGGAAATTGACAATGGCAAGAAAATCCTGTCATTTTAGTTATCGGTCCACTTCTGGCTCCAAGCTAATCAAATAAAGTGGACTTGACTTGACTATGGCATCTCTTGGAACAAGATGGCTTCCGCACACAGTCTTAATCCTCTTCACCCGCTTCCTTTTTCCAGTTGTCATCCTTCCATCAGCCTCCACTGCTTTCTACCTCCGCCTCCCATTTTTATTTCCTTTCATCTCTCCATCCGTTTTATAGTTAGAGACCTCTTCATCAAACCCTTGACTCTCTTTAGTCCTCCTGTGCTCGATTTCACTGTATCAGTCTCATCTTTAAATCACCCTTTACCCCATCTCCTTTGCTCTCTGCAGCAGGTGACTCTGCAGCTGATCGATGGCGCTGGATTTCGCTAATCCGCATTGTTTGACATCTGTCTCGTGGCACGGTCGGGGAGATTTAACTGCGAACGAGCAGGGAGCGAGATGTCTGCACATGCACGTCCACATTCTAGTATACTGTATGCACACACTGACAAAGGACTGCATTGTGGCTTGCCGACACACACACACACACACACACACACACACACACACACACACACACACACACACACACACACACACAGCTATCTGTCACAGCCAATCAGGCTGGTATGTCAATAGCCCTCCCGCCTCCTCCATTTCTCCTATCAAAACTTCTGACAGCTGAATTTATAAATAATGCTTTATTCCGCCCCCCCCCCCCCCCCGCCCCCCCACCGCCCAACCGGGGCCGGGAGGGACCAGC
>JAOPJO010000002.1:17712028-17723634 GCA_027123675.1 Molva macrophthalma
GAGGTATAACGTGCCAATCTTATTTGCAACGGTTCAGATCACTGCAGGATACATAGAGGGGGGGGGGGGGTGACATCAACAAAACCTTTAAAAAGTGTTGTGTTTATGTGTGAATTATTTCAAAAGTATTCTATTAAATATACATTTTCAATTACATACATTTAGAAATAATTTATGTTGGGGGGGGCAACTTCATGTTTTTCAGAAGTTGGATGGGACACTTCCCCTCCGCGATCTGCACCCATGAGCCTACCTTTGCTTTTCATTTTATTGTCTTGAATTGTATAAGTATCAACAGCATGGATTTATGCTGAATGAAGTTGATCCTTTAGTGACTGATCACCATTTGCTCCATTTCCTTGTTTGTCCTCTTTCCAGAACTAAATCTCCCTTTGTGGCATATCCCGACACAGCAAAAACAACAGCACTTTCACCCTTCCAACAAGGTTCTTCTCTGGTCTTCCTCTGGTCCATGTTTGCATGAACCCAGAGTAAAGCTCCTCGGCTTTGTGTTCCCACCTGGCTGCAAGTCAGAGGGTCACCAGGTAAGCATTTAACAAGCCCTCCATAGGCCTGTCTGCTCCACTTAACACCTGACATACCCCCCTACTCGCTGACCTCCGACCCCTGACCCCAGGCTGACAGCCCGGAGACGTCTCTCGGATACTTGCGTGTCTTGACGCTCTGCTCTTTTCTTCTGGGCCTGTCGCTGAGTGCTTCAGAGGGAGTCAAGGTGAAAGGTATCCAGGCAGGAGGGCTGGGGGTGAGGTGGGGGCACCTGCACAGGTGTTCATGCCTGCAAACCCTCTCAAGTTCAAAAGCCACAGAGGAGTCCTTAGCAACCAGTTAACAGTTGAACAATGTCTCGTCCCACCCAGCCTTCCCTCGGCCCCTCCCCTGAGGGGACAGTGTCTCCTGCTGTACTGTCAGTCCACAGGGACACTCCGACTCCGGAATGCTTTAAAACGAGACCTCTTCAACATGCCTCTGATCTCAGGCTCTAGTCCTCTTTACTAACAAAATGCCAGTCATTCACCTCACATGGAGACTCCTCAAATATCCAAGAGACACAAGCCAACACTTGCAGCACAAGAGAAAACGAAACAAAAAATAACACTGTCGTCAATTTGGCACACATCACAACAAAATGTCTGAATCAGTCCTTCATGGCAGATTCTCCTTCT
This sequence comes from Molva macrophthalma, assembly GCA_027123675.1. NCBI lineage: Eukaryota > Metazoa > Chordata > Actinopteri > Gadiformes > Lotidae > Molva > Molva macrophthalma. Next base: position 17,713,213 of record JAOPJO010000002.1, read on the forward strand.
TCCCCAGCCTTTGAGCGATTCTCCAAACTTTACGGTTGGCCTCTGCAGGTTCAGATGTGTGGGAGCCGGTCCAAACATTACTAGTAACATTAGTGTCAGTAATTTAATGCCCAGGTGTGAATGGATTCTCAAACAAGCTTGGGAGGCCCCCTGACGAGGTTCCGTGTGGCCCCGGTGGGTCCCGGCAGAAAGGTTTAAATAAACACGCCGCTCAGCAGATGTGTCAGCAGCTGGAGGCGCGATACGCTGGTCGATGTTTGCGTTGTCCGGGTGGTGCTGCTCCGGCGCGGTGGAGGCAGAGGCAACCATCTCCGCTCCCATGGTTCCTGTGAAGAAGTGGACGACTTTACTAGGGACCAATTACAGCACTTTTATGCAGCGTTGCGACAAAATACAGATTTATGTATCGCTGTGCATGTGTAGTCTGCATATGACCGTTCATGGTTCCAATGTCACCGGTTATCGGTATCAGTGCAGCCCTCGTTTTTAAAGCTCTTCTGAAAATACACAACGGTAAGTGTAGGAAAGTTACAGAACTTCCCACAATTTGGTTTGATACCAATTCAGTGAGCCAAGAATATGCTAGGTGAAGGGCCAGGCTTTTGTGGAAGTTCAGTGTTGAAGTGTACAAACTGCTCGGAAACCTGCATACCAAGTGAGTATTTCTACATACATGCTGAATATAATGGTCAAATAGAATTGCAGTCATTATTGGCACCGCTCAATATCTCTATCATAATATTTTGCATCTTTTAACCCACCAAGCTTCTCTACAAATGACACACGTGTCATCTGCTTGTTAATGCGCTGACTTGAGAATGTGGTCCTGTAGTTATTGTAGTGATAAACAGTACATGTTATGTAGGCTAAGTAAATGGCATACAAAAAGCAGAGGAGCACATCGTCAGATAATGCACAAGAATAATTTGTGTGGCTGTGGGTGTGTGCCTGTATGTGGAGCATGTGTGTGTAGACTGTACGCCAGATGGGCCTGGTTAGGGACGGTTTTTGGATTAAGACACCAGAAGAAGAAATCGTAGGGGGAACGAGAAGAGGATCAGTTTCAATGTTTCTTTCCAACCTGCCAACACACAAAAAAGATCCCTCATTGACGGCCTGACAGTCATAAAAAGGAGAGAGGCAGTCTGGCCGTTGTTGATTCACATGGGAATGCAGCCAACGATGGCATAAAGAAAGCTCACCTCTAAGCTCTGTGCTAAATCCCACAGCTTCACGGTGAGCCAGGAAGGGACACCTGCAGGATATGCGATACAATATACTTCATCTTCATCCCAGGGCAAGCTCAATGGCCACTGCTGCGTATTAACCCTGCATTGGTACAGCGGTAGCCATCATCAATATTGTACCACATATTTTCCCTCTGTTGACGCAAAATACAGCATTTCCTTGTTGACGATTTGCAAGTCAGTCTGGACAAAGAAGAATGCTGCATGGATCAGAAAATATAGGCTAGCACGTTGGTTTGTGCTTATTCAACTTTAATCCTTAGCAACAAGGTAACAGTTGAACAATGCAGCTTCCCCCCTGAGGGGACAGTGTCTTGTGCTCTACTGTCAGGCCACAGGGAGTTGCATGCTTTAAAAAGGCCTCTTCAACACGCCTCTGATCTCATGCTACAACCTTTTTGCTTCATGCAGATGCGTTCGTTCTGCTGTTTGGACAAGTTTACTCCCTGACCAAACCCATTGCATTGGGTTAGATAATAGAACATTATGAAGCATTTTGACAAATTGATCATGTTTTTTCTATAAGGTGTACTTTGGGGGACAATAAGTCTAGGGTTAAAAATAAGCAGCTCAAATAAATAGTTTTATTGTTTAATGCTAAGTGGACAGACCAGCAGGGGATAATCATACCTGACCTATGCTCAAGTACCGTTTTTACAGTTGTTATCATTAAAATGTACATCTGTGCAAATAGCATTGCATGACAGTGAGGGTGGAATCACTGTATACACATGGCACCTTTGAAAAACAAAAAGCTCAAAAGTGCACAAAAAAACAACAGGTTTAACAGGTTTGTTAGGACCATTAAAATGCTGAATGTCATGCAAACTTAGAACCCAAACATCAAGGAGCTGACATCAGTTTCCTAACTTCAAAACATACAAGCCAATCCTGCTTTATTCCTCGTCACAGAGCCCTGCGACATATAATGGTTTCATAGGTAAGGGGAGTACTGCTTAGATACACTCCACTTAGTACAATGCACTTCAATTAACAGGTTATTTCTTCTGAATGGAATTTGCTCCAGAAAATGCCTCATGTGCTCGTCTTTGTAGTTGAGCATACCACACCTTAAATTACTGCATGCCCCAACCCATAACGCCATGACTCAAAGGGTGTTAATTGTGTTGGCATAACTTCACCGTTAACCCTCACTGCGAGACAAATGTTTTTCTTGCTTCTTTTTCAAAAGTGGAAGACAGACGATTTGGAAAGGTCCATCATCGTATTCGTAAGCGTAGCTATCACCGGCCAACCTGTTTAAACATACAAAAAAGTTCAGTGATTCATCGTTTCAGAATGGCATAGCAGTTACTGATGATAGTGAACAACATCACAGTCCTACTCCAAAATAGCAACTTGTTAATAATAAGGCACGTTACTTTAGTAAAACACTGTATTATTGATCAGACTCGTGGACGCGCTTTTGTTTGTTAAAACCCATCTGGAAGCCACCTCACCTGATGATGGAGATGAAAAGGTCTGCACACCTTTTGTTTACTCTGCCTCCATTGTTTCATTCTCGAGTCAAACTCTCAGAGACAGACTGCTGAACCGGATCCTTTAAGTCTATGAATAGCATTGCCTGACAAGGTTTTTGCATATGCGTGTGTGTGTGTGTGTGTGTGCGCGTGTATAGAGGCGGTGGTGGCGGTGGTGGGGGGTTGAGGACAATAGCTGGGGACTTGGGTTGGGTGTTCTCCACATCAGACACTTAGGGACCAATCTCTGGATTGCCCCTAGTCCCTCATCAAATATTCACCTACCTGTCATTCATCCACACAGCACTGGAAAGGCCTCAAGTGGGCCAGCCCTTTTTCACAGGTGGTAGGCTACTGCCGGTGGATATAATCAGATACTGTACGACACGCAAGACACTGCATTCTCCAGTGGTGCTCCTCTCTGGCTGGGAACATTGGTGCAGCTGTGAGAACAACATGTAGGGGAATTATGTTTACATTTCATAATGTGATGGAAGATGTCCTAATGTCCACAGTTTAAGAACTGAAAAGATCAAGTTGAATCAATAAATCTGATGAGGTTACATGTTATTTGTTGCTGCCCTGAACAAAGTCTGTTGTCCCTATATGCATAAGAGAAACTTTATTGTTCTTACATTTAAATAACTATGGTTCAACAATGTTGATTATCCTCCCACAAAAGTATATTCCGCAAATCTGTTTGAAGAGAGGAAGGATGTTTAATATGAGTAGATGGATACAGAACACCCATGTCCTGTTCATTCTTTGTGCCAGAGATGGGATTAGTCACAAGATACTATGGATATTAATGACTCTTGTTAAAATGAATATTACGGGTCATCAAATCCCCAGTTGCATGATTTAATTTCCACACAGCAGAACACAGAGGTAGGAAAAATTATTCCTTAGCTGTCAAGAAGGCTGTAGGAAGTGCGGAGTCCTGTCAAGAAGAACAAAAGATGAAAAAAATATTTTTTTCGTGAGGTACATCACAGCGATTATGTTTCACCTGACATTCTCTGTCGATACACCCGAGACAGGTGACTTTTGCGTCCAGGGGATTATCTGTTATGGAAGGCACAGAGTGTCCCTATTGTCCACGGCCAGAAATGTCACTAACTCAACGAGTTGGCCATGCTTGTAAGGATCTGACTCCACACTAACCGCTAAACCGATGAAAGAGACATTGGTTCATCAATACAGATGAATTAATAAACGAGCAAAGGTTACACTTTATGTTGTCCCCCCCCTCCCTTTCGAGAAACACCCACCCACAAAGTATGAAACACTACCGTCATCCACTCTATGAATAAGTGATATAGGTTTTTAAATTTTTGACTCAATAATTCAAAAGATAATTGGCCCAACTTAATTGGTTGTGGAACATTAAAGATTCACCGCGGCTCTTAAGTGCAACATATCAGAGCCCACTTATAAAGATGACAGATGGCCGTTTGTTGGCTATGGTGTCAGGTGAGAAGGCTTTTGTCATATTCGCACTTACCCTTGTTACACCACAGATCAGGTGTTTCTTCCCAGCGCTTGACACAGTTTCTCTTTTTTTTTTGCGGGGCCCAGCTGTTGTGAATTATTGAGATACTGCGATGCCACCGATAAAGTGCCCACCATAGATTCTCTGTCCATGGTGCAATTCAAATGTTTATTATTTATTTGCTTTCAGCTCAATCAGCTTAGCGTCAAGCGGAAAATTAGTAGTATACTAGAGATTTTTTGTGTTTCAGTAAAAATGGATTCTGATTCATCAAAAACAAAACGCTTTGTCATCATTTACAATTTAATAAATAAACAAAAATTCAAATCTGTCTCTAAAGTCATCGTTATTCAAAAATGTTCTTACTATAATGTAACATTAAACCTCAACACACACACTATTTACACACACAGAATTTTTTTAAGCCTGAACTCAAGGACAAGACAAAAGTGACAAGAACATCGAACAGAATGTTGCCATATTTGCCATATTGGAAACCATATTAAGACATCATATTTAGGCTATATCTACAACATTGTGCATCAAGTTCCTTCTTTCATAAGTACACCCTTAAGTTAAACCTTGTAATTGTGTTTAACATCAGCACATATTTGAATAGGTAAGTATAATTTATTATGTAGCTCAAGCAATACCCAGACCTCACCAATTGAAATTACTTATATATTAAATTATATAAGCAAACCCACATAATAAAATATAGTTTAATTTAGCGAGCAGTAACATTGGGAATGTTATTAAATAAGAAAATTGCGCTACACTTAAAACACTTGCCTTTGAGCAATGCCATTTTTTACATTGAAAGGCTTTCTTGTATTAATGTAGATCAAACTCTCTGGCTTTAAACCTTCATAAACAAAATCAGGACTTTACCCAAGGGCAAACAACAAAAATGATGTTGACCGCAAATGTATTTATTTTTCTTCAACATCTGCCCTCTACTTTACCAAAGCTTTAATGCAAAACACAGGCCTGCCCATTTGTATTCATTTTAAGCACATCAATCACTGGTTTAATAAAGGGGTTAATTGCATGAATGCAGTCTAAGCCAATACGTTAGCAAGAGAAAACATAATTATATTCCAAACGTTGTGTTTTTTCTTAAGTGTTTCATCAGTAATGTAATGACTAGTGTTCACAAAACACACAAAACATTCAACACACATAGGAAAAGAGTAAGAAAAGAAGAAACTCTATATTGTTCAAGTTAGAGGTTCATGTACACACACATGTCTTTGTGTGCTCAGCGTTTTGTACATTTCCCCTTTCTAATGGCCTAATAATTTAAAAGCACTTATGTTAGCTCATTAGTGTTAAGGGCAGGGAAATACCTGTCCATTTACCTAATGAACTCCAAAAACACCTCACTACGGTCAGGGTCCAAGAAAATAAACGGCGAGAAGGCCGTGGCAAGATCGTGGTCTTTGGACATGAAAACCTTCTCAATGGCATGCTGATACCGAATAGGTAAACCCAAGCCGTCTTGTTTTTGTAATTGAGCTAATGAGACAGGGAAAGCTAGCCTTTGGGGGCTTGTAAATTAATGGTTTCCCACTTAAGACTCTTTCTTTGAAAGCAAAGAGAAGATTTCAGGATGCCCCAAGGCACAGTTGAAGCTTTAACATAGGAATTAACTAAACAGCCATTTAAGAGTGCAAATGTTGTATATATATATTATAATTATTATGTTACACAAGACACATATTTATGTGAGCACAGATGTGTGCACTTTTGAAAAAAAAGGAAGACAATGAGGAAAGAAAAAGTGGCAGAATTTCTAGAGAAAAAAAGAAAAATGGTGCATTTTGAAACCACGTTTCAAGCTACAGCGAGGGTGAAATAAATGTAAATCAATGTTTCCAAAGCTTTGGGTAGGGACCCCACTTGGGTTTGTGCTGGGAGATTGCTGATTTATAAGCGCAAAATATTTAAAAACCGAAAACGGTTTGGAACCGCAGGTGTCGATGCATGCTTTTTTTTCATCTGGAAGCCACAACTCCACTCTCGCCCCCCACTGATTGACGACGGGTGACCTTGGAATGCACTTGGGTCTCCCCGGGAGTCCGACCCCTCCTGCCTTCTCTGGTGATACAGCAGCATGACCAGAAACCTGAGCGCTCCGTCCATCCCCGCCTTTGTAAGGCATCCTTGCCCTTCCAGTGCAGTAATTAACCTGGCGCTCACCTCCCTGTCCACCAGCATCCTCACAACAATCTAGCACCAGGCAGCACTTCACACAACACCTTGCACACAGCAACTTGACCCCTCTTTCTCTTCTTTTTCTTATACATCTCCTTTTCCTCCTGTCCTTCTTTTCTTCACAGTTTTCCCTTCGTCCAAATTGCTGAGGTAGGACCGGCGTAGCTTGCGCACAGCCACTGTCGCCACGCTCTTTAATGGCCGGGTGTTTCAGGTAAAGCCACTTAATAGATCACTGCAGATGCTGTTAGCAACTGCTCACAAGTGATGTCATATGCAGGTAAAAAAGTCTTCATGATGTACAAATCAAGTTCTGCGCCCTCGCTCTCTAGACGCAGGCTGTTTTTAAAAGGCAAGAAAACAGTTAAAAGTTATTTATTAAGTTTTAGTGGACTTGCAACACCGGTCGAAAAGTAAACTAAACAGCCAATAAAAGCAAGGGCACTTTGTTGGCCTGTGCTGCGACAGAGGCACGCCTTAAATCAGACCTGAGCAGCTTTTGCCAGGTTCAGAACACGGGCAGTCTGCAAACTCGGAGAAGGGGTTTGTATCGGCAAACCGGTCCCAGCACCTTTATTTCCATTGATTATTTCTCCTCACAAGCCAAAGGAAAAGGCTGTTTTTGATTAGTGAGTAACGGCTTTGTGGAAAAAGTCCCATTGAGTTGGTCAGAAAGAGGGATTTTAATGTATTGCCTTCCTGGGTTTAAAATAGGTCATAATAGTGATTGTACACAAATGCATGGACCGATCAATAGTTTTAAACTTCTTAACCGAGTAATGTATTATGTCACTACTTCAAATATGTTTTTTATCGGCAGCATAGAGTAGAAATTAAAGGTTTAAAATGCCAAGAGGCTGTAGTCTTTATAAAATTGAATTTACTTTGTAATTCTGGGGAGATTCAGTTAAAGAGTATTAAACCCACCAGGGCATATAGTTTACCAAAATATTCCCCAAACACCTGTTGGAAAGATCAATTGGCCTATACATGTTATTTTCAGCAGAAAGAGATGGACAGACCGAGACATTTTACACCCTGTTTAAATAGAAGCATGTCTCTGGAGACAAAATTGACACTCAAAGCTGCCTGATGGGGATTTTAATAAATATAGATTTGCCTCAAATATCATGACTTTTTTGTTAGGGTGAGGGCTAGAAAAAATGTATTCTTGGAAGCCTTGCCACACTAGAAGGCTTTTGCTGTCAAGTACACAGTGATAGCTTTACCCTGTGAAATGTGACAAATGGGATGTATCTTACTGTGCGAGTATAATGTATTGAGCAAAATTCCTTAAATTTTTTTTTTTCCAATGAGCAAATTGACTAGCTAGAAGACTAGAATCTTCTAGTTTATTTTTTGCATGTTTCAGTTTCTCAAAACACAACAGGTTCTTCTAAGTACTCTTTTGAAAGGCCACAATGCGTTGTTTCTGGATAAATGCTTTTTATAAAGTGGAAGGTAATGAATAGCACTTTAAAAAAACAAACTGAAAAGCTCTCGTATCGGGTTTTCGATCCAAACTATTTTCAAGGGACAATGGGGCCGGCGGAATCACAAAGCCAAAAGGAGATGGAGACGGACAGATTTGATTAATGATCTTGTAATCTTTCCCACTTGTGATATTTTCATGGCACATATCAAGCCTGTTAAAGTGTATTTATCTTCAAAACGACGGAGTGAAGTGGTGAAACCCAACTCTGGTCCCACCCAGTGAGCAGCTCTTTGTTGGGACGCGACACAGGCAAGGGGAGTGGATAGGTAGCGAAGTGCACCAGGTGTTGGATAATTGCCTCCATTTCACACGATGATATCACTTTGGCACTGTGTAACACTGGAGATCTGCTATCAAGCGCGAGAGAACCACAAGCACCTGTGTAGCAAGTAAGAGGAAACTTCCATTGTCGGTTCATGAAAGAAACGCATGAAATGCCTTGCTCCTAAGGGCTAGCACATCTTATCTAACACTTTCTCGTTAGCTGTTGTCCAAAACAACTTGCTAACGTACCCTCATTCAGGCGTTGCCTAAGTAGAGTTGCTAAATAAACATTTGAACAGCTAATATTTTTGTCTTTTGTAATTGATTTGTGTCAATGAATCACTAGCCAGCCAGCTTGTCTCTGACACCAACTCTTCTTGTTCCATTGTACACCACTAATATTCATCTCAATCAAGTCATAGTAAATAATGTTAATATTGACATGTTTTAAGGACCCAAATTATAACTTAAATCTCATATACTTATATATCTGTATATACTTTTATTTTTGTATATTAGTTCAAATTTGTAAATTCCTTGTTTTGTACTATCCTTTTGCATGTTGTTATACATACAACCACACAAACATTTGTGAATTGTAATCTGTTTCCTAAAGACTCTTTTACTCTGTCTTTGTTTCCTCTCATTAACGCGAATAATAAAAAAATAAAACAAAAACAACTCTGTGTGGACTTTCCCAGGTTTTCTTCTCTTCAGAGTGTGCTATCCATTACTGGTCGTAGGAGTCGATGAAGAAACAGCATTCATCCGTGCCATCGAACTGGAGGGAGGACTTTGGTTTGTGTCCCCGGGCCTCTTTTGAGAGGCTGTGCTTATACTGGCAGGCTTCCTCCTCGCCAGACCAACAGACTATAAATATGACCCTTCTGATTGCCCACATCCTCGCCCCTTAAAATACATCGCCGCCTGCTTTTCAGCAGGCCTGAGCTGAAACTTGGTACCTCTCTGGACGTGCTTCCACATCCTTCCAACACATCTTCCCATTTACAGAAAATGCACCTAAACACACACACGCCTAAAAAAGCCCACCTGAACACATCCAACAAATGGCCATCCTTCTCGAAAGCCATCGGGAACTGGAAGCTCGTCAAAGCCAGCTGGGTTGGTGAATTTACTCAATGCTAGTTGTGCCTCTGCGATTCCCTCGTTTTCTGGCTGTCATTCCACTTCCTGCTCCGGGGCCTGGAGCAGGGTCTACTGTAATGGAGAATGGGAGACAGTCAGGGGGAACAGAAGCGGGACAGGGTCAGCAGGACTGACTCAGCAGGACTGACTCAGTTCTCCCCTCTACCCTCTGTGGGCCCTGTGGCGTCTGGCGCGCCACACAGGAGGACAGAAGAGGCATGAGAGTGTTATCTTAAGGGTGATGGCCTTATGGGTTCTACATACACACTAATATACAGAGACGCATGGAGGAGGAAACACACACACCCACACACACAAAGGGCTCTTACTGACTGTTGTGTGTGGTTTGGAGAGTTTCATCACCCATTCCTTACCAATGACAAACACTGGCAAGGATGAAGAATAGAAGAGAATTTTTTATAAAAACAATGGAAAGAAAAATGAAAAATATATATAGTGGTGACTGCAGTGTACTTTGGTGGAGAAGAAGTGTAGAGCAAATTGCATTGAAAGAACCGTTTTATGCAATTTATTGTCATGTCAATTCAATGTGTCTCTGTCGCAAGTTAAACATTAATTTGGTAGATATATTTTGCCCAGTCCTGTATTGTTTTGTATATCCTTGTAGTGTCTGTTGAGTTAGCAAACATGGCAGCAACCGATTCCCCTGGCCACAATTGAGTAAACAGGTAGACAAATTAAATTCTACACGAATCCAAAGGACCTCCTGCCAATCTTTCACAGACTCGTCCGTTTCCGAGACATTATCCCTTTAATAAGATTCTTACCCTGTGTCTTCGTTTGTGAGTTTTTAAGCTGGAAACGGGCTGCGGTTGTTTTCTTTGTGAAAACACCTGTCTAAACAGCCGCAAAGCCAAGGGCAAGCCTTGCCTGTCAGCGTCTGTGACAGCTCTCGACCAAAAAAAAAATGTCAGCAGAGACGATCCCAAAGACGTTCACTCAAGCGAAACAATGCATGTGTGTTGGAATGACTCCAGCTGTGTTGTGTCTCTCTCTCTCTCTCTCTCTCTCTCTCTCTCTCTCTCTCTCTCTCTCTCTCTCTCTCTCTCTCTCTCTCTC
>JAOPJO010000002.1:17756119-17769105 GCA_027123675.1 Molva macrophthalma
ACACACACACACACACACACACACACACACACACACACACACACACACACACACACACAAACACACAAACACACACAATCATATACACACACACACAAACACTTGCACACCAATGCACACATATATATGCACACATATACACACATATACACATGCATGCATCCACACACACACACACACACACACTCACACACACACACACACTCACACACACACAGACACATGGACCCACTTCACACATACACATACACACTATCTCTATAATTATCTCGATCATTTTCTCTTTCTCATCTCTCTCTGAGACCACGTCACGTGGAGTGTGTGGATGTTTGCAGCTCAAGGGCCCTGGCTTTGATACCCGGCTTGTGTTGGGCAAGTTTATTTTTTGTCGTTTGGGTTCCATCCAGGTGCTCCAATGTCCAAGGTTAGGCTAATCAGAGACCCCAAATAGACTGTAATGTAGTGTGTGTGTGTGTGTGTGTGTGTGTGTGTGTGTGTGTGTGTCTGTATGTGTCTGTACACAAAGAAGGTGAAAATTAAATAATAGTGAAAGCGAGTAACAAATTGTTGCCTATAGTTTTCCTATTGCACATACAACATCCGTCTTGTGCATATAACATTTCTTTTTTGGAGGACTTTCTTTTTTGGCTGAATGTTTTTTACTTGGAAATCGAACGTGTTCCTAGATTTAAAAATCTATGTTTCTTGCTCAACATAGGCCTATTACATTCTGTGTACAAAACGCGTAATAGTTATGCGTAATAATCGTATGGTGCGTGATGTTGTGCGTTATTAAGTTATGAAGTCTTGCTTTAAAAAAGGTACTAAAATATTGTCCCAATTGTGTCTAACCACTGATCTAAACGACCTCAGTTTTCAGTAGGCGTATATATTTGATTAAAATATATAGGCCTAATGATTATGCTGGCCTACTTGGGATGAGTATTTTATCTTTAATATCAAGTTGTTGTTGAGCCTTCTACAGCATGCATGCATTTTTTTTCTCCAAAAATGATATTCAAATAAAACGAATGGTTAGTGGAACAAGGTACAATGCATGTCAATGTGGGTGTTTGCATTTCAAAGATCAGAGGTTGAAAGGAAAACAACCGGTATATGTCTCCCTCTATATCAGATATCTTATGCAGGCATGGTAAAGAAAGGGACGTCACGTCACCGGCGCATGTGACGGTCCAGTGTTCAATATCCCTCCAGGTTCTCTCTGAGCTCCAGGGCTGAGAATCAAGGACATCATTGTCACATAATCGAAGGAGGATGCTCGAGTGAGGTCGTACCTGCTTGAAGGGGATTTAGCGCCAAAGGTTCCATTCGTCATTAATGCATAAACGCCTGGTCCACTCTATGAAGATGACCCACTGATTAGCAAAAACGAAGAGCCAGTAAATTCAAAAAATAAAAAACAATTTTATCGGTGCGTATTGCGCAGGTGTTCGCACGTAACTTTCCAGGGACGGGGTTTCTATGTTGCAAAAGTAAATATTATGATTCAAAATTGTGTCCAGTCTAACACTGTTTAAAGGGCCGTGGGCTTCTTTGTCGAAGTGTCCCCAGGTGGGGGTAGGATGGTGTAGTAGTAGTAGTAGTAGTAGTGTTGAACCATCTGTGCCTGAGAGCGAGACATCCAAAGTCACATCCATCGTATCTCGACGCTGATCGGTTTTAAGTGTTTAGTCTTGAACTTGGTTGTTGACTCAACCGTTTGTTTTGACCTTCGCACCGTCTTTTGTTCCTGTATCCACGACATGTTGACGCATTTCGCACAAAGCTCAAGCGTGACTAGTGGTTCTCCCACTTACGGGTTAGCCGAATAACTATACAACTTTGAATACAAAGAGGTTTACTAATTCATATCAATAAAAAAATGGTGTTCAATTTACACTTCATCGTCAAGCGAACCAAGTGCAGATGCAGTGTATCGTGACATGGGTCTCCTCGACCTTCCAATAGTCCTCTCCCTGTGTAGACGTAAACCCCTAAGATACCCGTCACTTTACCCTGTCCCAGAATCGTACAGCTATTATTCATCGTGTTTGACAGGAGTGTTTGGAAGAGAGCTCATACAGGCCATGATGACAACTTGACTGCTAGGGACATGGTGCATTATCTGCTGCTTCTGATTTTACATTTTATTTTTACGTTTAAGGTAGCCTGAATTCTGTCAGAATTTGTTTTACCCCCACAGGTTATTTCAATATAATTGTTTGCATTAATCTTATAATAATGTGGGCACGATTGATTAACCTATTCACCACTTTTATACTATATAATTATACTATATATCCCACGCAAGATAAAGCTATACGATAGCCTATTGAACAAACACAGCAATATTGCATCTTATTTTGTACACGTGGACACGGACCATAACAAAATGTATTATGTTATAGCCTATTCGGATATGTCTACATTTTTATAGAGTTTATATAGTGCCACAGGCCTTCCACTTTACGACCAGTCGTTGTCCATCGAGCAACTTTTAGAATCGCTAAATTGATAGCAGCCAATATTTAAAACCATAATTAGGCTCATATCTTTTTTTCTACATAACCATCGTAGGCCTAAATAGATGGGGGGGATTTGTTGAAATTGTCAATAAAACATAAATAATGCCATTCCAATTATAACAAATACTGGTATGCCTATGTAAAAACTATTGTTTTTTTCAAAATAACAAAAAAAACGTAGGCTATCGAAAGCAAACAGATAGATTTCTGAATAATGAATTCTGCTCCGGTCGCACATATACTGTCACGAATACAACAAACATTTCGTATTTTTTTCTTTTAATGTTTGATAGGCCTACTGTACATGCCCACACTATATGCTCAAAAGTGCTGAAATATTTTAGTTATTACAAACACAACAAAGATAAAAACGTAACACAATTAGCCATTTGAAGGGCCAATAGAAACAGTCTATTTCCAATCATTGCAGAGGTAGGAACACGCGTACATTAGAGGACAGAACATTCTGCAACAACCAACAAATGTGATATCTTCAGTCAACAACAACAACAACAACAAAACACGGTGAGGCAGTTCGGTTGGTGACTCTGAGCTGTTAAGTCCATTCAGACACTCGTTTCTCTCAATGAGTTTTTCAATGTTTTTTGTTTTTCCTTTGATTTCCCGGGAGAAAATAAATATACGAGGAGGGCCCCTTTGGGGGCCTTATGGGTTCCCAGCACACGCGGAGAGTGTCCAGGCGGGAAGGCAGTACGCGCCGTAGGGGTAATAGTAGGACGGCTGCAGGGCGAGCAGCGGGGGCCGCAGCAGTTCTCCCGGGCTGTACTGTCTCTGGTCATCTCGAACTAAAACCTTCACCGCGACTTTCTTCGCCGTTGGGGCCGACGCCATTAAATCGGCGGCCATTTGACGACGCTTCGTCTTGTACCTGCGGTTCTGGAACCAGATTTTGACCTGGGTCTCGGTGAGCTTCAGAGAAGCGGCCAGGTCGGCTCTCTCGGGCCCCGAGAGGTAGCGCTGGTGGTTGAAGCGCCGCTCCAGCTCGAAGACCTGCGCGTGCGAGAAGGCGGCTCGCGAGCGCTTCTTTCTCTGCTTAGGCTGGTCGGCGCTTTGATCGCTTCCCGCCTCGTCGAGGTTTGTGGAATCTGGAAGGAGATTATGCATTTGTATGAATTCTTTTTTTTTTTTTTTCCAGCTTAGTAAATACGATATTTTCTGGGCAATTCTTAAATGTAATCAAAATGAAAGCAATACACATGCAGGATAGCAGTACATATGTCTCATAGACATTTCGCGATAACTCAAATATTAAATATAAACATGTAATGACAACAAACCAAACAACCATGAATTCCACATTTCGAATAAGTCTGGCCCTAAAGGACCCATGTATTAATAATCTGAAATGCAGCCAACATTAAACCGGGCATTAATTATACACCTCGCTGACCATGGACAATTTGTTATCATTAAACGTGTAGGCCTACAACGAGATTAATAAATTAAAATGTCCACACACGCACACGCTCACACACACGCAATGTTTATTTTTTTCTCAGCTTACCCGAGACATTCGGCTCACAGTCACTGAGTCCCTTCGCGTTGTCCACGGCTGTGGATTCGTGGTCCGTTTCATCCTGCAGACTTTCCTCCAGTAGATCTGAGGCGGGGTCACCTTCTGTCTCGGTCTTACACACCACCAGCTTACTGTCGTTATCGTCGCTCAGACCCGAGTCGGAATCGTAACTTTTGTTGTCGCCCGGCTCGCAAGTTCCCCCATCACTGCTAGGCCTACACGCCGTGGGAAAGTCCGCAGAACCGCTATTCATTTCCCCGAATATTTTCCAACAAGATGTCTTGGAGAAACACATATCCAAATCGGGTAAATGTCCACGACTGTCCTCTTTTTTATTCAAAATTGCTTGTATGGAGAAAGGCATCAATGAATTGCTACGCACGGCCATCTTTCAAAAACCTTAAGTTCGTCTTTAGGGAATAATTGCTGTCCTGCTAAACAACAACGACGTCAGTTCATCCACATTGTATTTCCCTCCGAAGGACTGATTCTGCTGCTCGTATTCTTCCACTTCAGGTTTCTCATTGCTTTCCTCCCGGAGAAGCGACGGAAAGTTTCTGCATATCCCAAAGCACGATGTTCCTCCTCCGCATAACTCTTCCATCAGCGCGGGTTCGATCCCCTTTCCAGCCCTTTTTTACAAACTTCCACAATCCACCCTCACCTGTGACTGACAGGGACCCCTCCGCACGTCCTATTGGCTGGGAGCGGAGGAAAGCAGTGTGGTGATTGGCCGCTGTTAACGACGTCCCACTCTTGGCGTGTCAGGACAATAAATGTATTTTTTTCTTCAAGCTTAACCCTTTATCGCCCAAATAACTTGTATCGTCTATTCCGTCTATGCGTAAATGTAACTCTATTTTTTTTAATTAAGGTTATATTTATGGACACAATGCATACAATTAGAGATCAGTGTGTAGTAGGGCTATATTAAAAATCACACGTTGGTGAATCAAGTCGTTATCCTGCCGTATGACCGTTCGAGTGTCGTCAGGTAAGCTGTACGTAAAACGCTTTAAAGATAGCAAACATGTTGTCCTGTACGGTGTTGACAACCATAGACAAAGCAGCGGTAGACGTTGACTTTTCAAACGTAGAAAATAGAAATGGGCTTCCATGTCCCTCGTGGTTAATAATCATTAGGCCGCAACTGATTTCAGTTGATGGTGGGTGACCTTTGTCAGATGTCATTTTAGACGAATTCCCTGGATGTCTCTATAGTGTATTTCGGTGTGTGATACGAATAACCTTACTTAATAATTATGACTAGGCATATAAACACCATGCGGAATGGGCAAAAGGACACCATTTATTTGAATGCCGAAGTCCACTTGTTTGATGTGGATGTTTACTCCAAACGCGCACACTGTTCCAGTTACGCCTTTAAACTTCCATATTTTACTAAAAATAAAACTGGACGTTTAGTTTGAAAGAGTTAATTACGCTGATAGTTATAAAGAAGGGCTACAATTAATTATCATTAACAACTGATATAGTATACAATATACATTTTAATGCAACACTAATATCCACATTTGAAAAGACTAACAACCACATTTCTGTAATGGAAATTAACTTTAAGACAAGCGCACAAGACATTGAGCAATTTGGATTTTTTTTTGTTATACTATCCTTATTATTATAATCAATATAAATTATTATTATTATGATTATTATTATTAATAGTATTATTATTATAATGCCTCTCTGGAAATGTAGTCATTCTTTGTTCTGTAAGTTTAGTAAATAATGGAAGATAGAGATAGTCCAAAATAGTCAGCGTTCATATAGTCTAAGCATTAGCCTAAGCAGGCCTACTCAATTAATTACATTTGTGTTCGACTCATCTCAAAAGATAGGTTCAACGCAGTGATAGTCTATCCACCTAAATCCGTAAAGTAGGTCTTCATGATGTCATGGTCTATAATTAAAGGCCGTGTGTCTTTACTCTACTCGTGAATACTAAGACTAGCGGTTCGCATACAAATATATGAAAGTCATGCTTTTTATGTATTACGTGTTAATAGGCCCTTAGGCGTTTTGTCTGTTGAATTTATTGTCAGAGAAAGATAATAGTAGTCTCTGCAAGAATCCCAAGATAGAAACATGTTCCCAATATATAAATTCAGTGTCTTCCTTCGACGTTTTCTGTTATCTTCAGGATAACCACATTGAAGAATAACCACATTATATTAACGTGGACGCTCTTATTTATCTCTACTAAAAAATACACAAAATAAACAGACCTTAAAGTACCTGGTCAGAGTCTTGTTGAGGTTTTTGTTTTACATTTTGTGATATTTTCTTATTTATTTTGACTTATTTTATCAGCGTTAGAATAACCTGATATTTAATGCATATGTAATAGGCCTACCATCTAGTGGTTGTTTAAAGAACCACGTTGTCGTTGACTTTGACATATTGTGCCTTTAGTGTAAATCATTGAGATAGGACAGTGGTTAGGATTTAGTAAATAAACAATACAAAGAAAATAAATGGTGAGTTATTTTCTTTCATTGATGACTCACTGGGGATATCCATACCCTTTTTGTAGTTTTCAAGAAAAAGAAGAAGAAAACCTCCATGGTCGATCACATCCACAACCGAAACCTAACTCGGTCATCGAGGATAACCCATCCGAAGCTAAATATTGTCATCGTCTGCATTTTTGGGGGCCTTTAGAGGGTAATAACAACTGCATGCAAAACACAAACCACAAACTTCTGGATATTTTCTCATCCAGGCCCTATATCGAACGGTCCTTCAGTTCAATTTAATAGCACATATTTCGTTCCCAAACATTCAGAAACAGACTTATCTGGTCTGTTTTTAACACCTTTATCAATGATGTTTATTGAGGTTTCTACTGCGCCCCATAATTTCATGTAATATTAGACAATAATCGGAGTCTAGTATGGGCTACTCTACCATAAGAATTCACCAATTCAATTCAGAATGTGTGGCACTACGACGGGTCCTATTAATGTGACGTCAACCAGAACCCCAAAACAGGGTGTTTTGATAACCACACAGGGCCCACAGTTATATGCAGACAGAGGGAGGCTACCTAGATTTAACCGCTGCACTCACTGCAAGTGGACACCGTTTGGATAAATACGAACTATCATTGCATGTGTAATATAAACCTATATATATGCAATGACATGCTACATTTATTAAATACATAAGTGAAATGATATATAATATTTATAGGCCTATTTTTTTATTGCATTATATTAATACATATGAATGGGCATACATCCAACATAACAATATTGTGGATGCACATTTCAATCAAAATAAATATAATATATAATTATCTTTCATTGGATAACATGGATAACAAATTCTGTCAACTTCTCGGTTGATGCGAAACAGTGTGAATTTCATAATAATCTTGCAGATTGAGTATTTTAGTATGTTGATAACATCCATTCTAAAATCTGACAGAATGAAAGTATTCCAAAAAGTTTTATAACAAATCTTCTGTGTAGAATGAAGATCAACCAATTTCTCTTTTATTTGCGGCCGCTTTAGCGGCTAAGGTCACCCTCTGCTGGTGGAGAAAATAATTGATCTGACACACACAAGGTGCTAGGCCCTAATCAGTGGTCTCTGACACAGAACTGGTAACTATATCAATAGGTTAAAAACGTATAGAAACGTGGTTTTACATGACATCATTAAATAATACTCTCTGTTTCAGTGTCTGCTTCACATCGCAGCACCTGCAGTCCACACAAAGCTTAAACTCACACCATCTGTGAGTTAATGGCCCACCCCTTTAGATTACCAACAGCAACACAGTTTGGTTTGCCTTTAACCAAACCTGAAACCCCTCTTTTGGCTCCTGCGACCTCATGACTTGACTCTGTGTTGTTCAGAGCAGCTATAGGTCTCGCTGGGTGCAGCAACAGAGCCGGCGTCACCATGGTAACATCCCTGTTTCCCCTCTTCTCGCCGCCGTGTTTATGACAGGTCTTGAACCTTGGCGTGCTGGTATGAGCACCAGGAGGCTCGCGGCATGCTCTTCTCTCTCCCTCACCCCCCCACCCACCTCCCCCAACACAAACCCACCACCCCCCCCTCCAGTGCTCTAGGACTCGCTGCCAAATTGTGTTCAGATGGAGAAATACAGGAGAGGGCATTGCCAAGAGTCATTTGCAATAAATGTTTCCCCACCAAAAGCGTCGTCTGGGTTTCTCACCAACCTATCAGCTCCAGCGTGATAGCACCTTTAATCAACCTCAACCGTGAAAAGTGGAGCTGAAAGGGGCGGAGGGGGGGGTTCCTGATTTAAGTGCTTTTAGCTGCTGAAGTAACCGTTGATCCTCCGAACCCCCCCGTTTCTTCCCTTTGCCGAAGAAGCAGAGTTATCCTTGCATGCGATGAACCACTAAAAGGAAGAACTCTTGGGACAACTCAATACACTCAATGGAACTAGGAGATGAGAGAGAGAGGAGAGAGAGAGAGAGAGAGAGAGAGAGAGAGAGAGAGAGAGAGAGAGAGAGAGAGGAGAGAGAGAGGAGACAGAGCGAGACACACAGAGAGATAGGTCATTGGTAGACCCATCCTCTTCTTGGAAGCTGTTCAAAATGTCTCAGCATTGGAAGCCCATGAGCACGACTGGATTGTGTGCGTGTGTGTGTGTGTGTGTGTGTGTATGTTTGCCTTCATGTGTGTGCACATGTGCATGAGAATGTAAATGCATGTATGCACATGTCTGCAAGACTGTGTGTGCACATGTGTGTTATGCATGCATGTGTGTGCAAGGGTGTGTGAATGCTTGCATATGTGCATTTTTGTTTGTGTGTATGGGCACATGTATTTGTAGATACATATATTTGTGTGTAAGCATGCCTGCCTGTGTGTATGCATATATTTACGTGTAAAGCCCATGGTTACATTCCAATTAATTTGATATATACAGCTAGATACATAGAGCTAGATGGAAAAAGCTAGACAGATGGATAGTATATTTGCTCATCGGCTCCACTGAAAAATACCTCTTCTGAAACGATGGCATGCGATGGCTAATGCACGTGTTGCTCAAGCACATCATAAAAGCTTTCCCCCATTCTGCAGGAACTTCAGCTAAGTGTTCTGTGATTAATGCTATCTCTCGAGGGCATGCATAAATGAAAACGTCTGTCAGACAACGATCCGGGTTTAGTCAGTATCATGTCAGATGTGAAATGCCGACACGCTTGAAAACATACGAGGTAGTGTGGTTCTGAAAACTATTTAGGAGTCTTCTGAGGTTCTGTCTGACCTTCTGTGGTTGAACTTCTCAGACTGGGAATTGGATGCCATACATGGCTCTGTTTTGTACTCTGCTCATATATCGATGAGTTTGTTTCCAGGTTGTAAAACTAAAGTGGTAATGAGGCTACATTAAATAATTGCATACTGTGTGTTTCTTTGCTCCACTTTTTCTGTTATCAATTCAACTTGTGCACCTGAAATAAACTGGATGTTACACCGTGACAAAACGTTATTTTGATACAACAAAGATGCTTTTCAATACAAGTATAGGAACATGGCATCCCCTCTCTCTTGGTCGATAGGTATATGGATAGGTGGGTATAGACAGAGAGACAATCTTAAAGATTTATGTTTCATGTCCAACATTTATATTTCTTTGCTTTTCAAGTTCACATACACATACACCAAATTATATCCAACTCGCCACAGAATAATTTCAATACTGCGAAAGAAAGGAAGGAAAAAAAAAAGAAACCATTAAACCAGTACTCCTCCCTGCTGCCTGTCTCTATTTCGGTGCCTCTCGCCTGAAACCCTTCTGACGTTTAACACCTGTTAACTTTTACGTGTTGTGAGAGAAGCAGCTGAATAGGCGGCCATTATGTTCCGTGCCAGTCTCGTTGGCCATATCCCCAGTAGAGGAAAGACCACTCCCAACCTGGAGCCCCTTAACCCAGCCGCGCTGGTTAGCGGCTCCCCTATAGGACAACCTCTGCTCAAACCCAATAGTACTTCCATTCCATTTGTCAGATGAAGGCAACCCCCGTCTTTCCACAGCACTCTCAAGTAAAAGCTACACCGGGAGAGCGCTCGGCTTGGCGGTTAGAGAAAACTGTATCATTACGAGAAGGTCCCACAGTGTATGTGTCCATCACGATTGCGTCGAGCTATAGCCAAGGAGGTTTGTTTTGTCACAAGACGTCAACCCCAATCGTTCTTGAGTTGGCTGGGTGCTCAAACTCTCCTAACCACAAAAGTGATACTTGAGGATATAGGCCCTATAGGCCGATGGTTGTTTTTTTTTAATGAACTGTGGAGAAAAGTATTATCGGCATGCTAAGGCTACAGGAAGGTACGGTAACCAGAAACACTTACGGTAATTGTTTGTAACAATTCTAGATGAAGTCGGAATATCTTTATGATTTGGTTCAAAGAATCAGTGACAAGTCCTGACCCTCATTTACATCAGGAATGTTCCGATTAATTGCCCATCAAAAACTCGCCTGGCCATCTTGGTCTGGTCCCCTATGTTGCCCCCCTCCCTCTCAAAGTCCCTTCAATGGTACCAATCTCTGAAAGGACTGCTGTTTGCCTGCCATAGGTTTACACAACACTGGACACATGAATACTTCCAAGGATCCATTTTTTTTTAAACTTTAAATAAGATGCGTTATGTATTCCAGTACCGGTAAATACCTGAGGAGAACACCTTCAATACGCCAAATGAGACGTTCCACAGTAATTCTCTAGGGAAAAAAGGTTGCCTTCTCATCTCCACCCCTTCGCGCGTTCAAATCTACGACGGCGATGGTTGAATATTGTATCGTTAGTTTGTCGGTTTTATCCTCCATTAGCACGCAGGAATGTCCTCTTTCCCACCAGGATATGATTGGTTCGAAGGTTTGATTATGTACATATTGAAAGACCGCACATCCAACAGGAAAAGGACACCATGACACGTTTACATCACGCATTGCCTACTAAATATTACATTATGCTTAATTGGCCTTTGCTATTATAGCACTGAACCTGATTTAGGAATTGTAATTGACAAAACTACTTAACACACAATAGACAACTCTAAATTAAGTACGTTATAGGGTTAAACATTTGCAAAATATATTTATTTATTTTCATATTTCTTCTGAGTAAAAATAAATATGTTTACTACATTCACACAAATGACACTTTTCAGACCTTGGTTACTCGTACAATAGAGTACAGTACATGCAGTCTGTTAAAAAATTACTTTAATCACAAAACAAAAATGTATGTAGCTCATCATGTTCACATATTGTTGGCAAATACTGTTTTGCTATTCCAATGAAAGTATTAAAAAAACGTCATAATGAGAAAATAAAAACATGCTTACAATGGGAGGAAAATGTCTCCGTTACATTCACAGAATGAATAATAATTATTTTATGTCCACAATGAAACATTGTCGACTCACACCAAATAAACAAAACATTTGAGCAGGTCTCAACGCTAACTAGCAAAAATCGTACCGTCTCAAACCGATTCCAAACAAAAAGTCGGTTTCTAAGCGACACTTTCACACCCATGCCTGAAAATCGGACCCAACTACACGTAAGGCCCTTGATTGGTCAAAAATACTCTCCTTCGCAAGGCATTACTGAATAAATGATGAAATGATGATGTCTGATCCAAACCATATGGGTTGTATGGCTGCCGAAGGCATTCAGAGGGATTTCTGCTCAAATCCTCAGCCCGACCATCACAGGGAAGGTATAATACTAAACAGAGAGCTTCAATATCCCTCGCCACTCGACCCAGACCAGCTCACAGCCTTTTGTGCAGAATGGCAGTAAGAGACGGGGGATTAAGATCTGGAAAATATAACAGGTGTCCATTTGGTTCTCGCGGGTTGTTAGTTTGACACGGATGTGAAATAATATTTACAATAATAGCAATACCGGATAATAAAAAGGACAAACGCCCCACAAAGTACAACTAAAAGTAAAAATTTAAAAAGAAAATGCAGTGCAGTCATCTTTCTCAGCGCTTGGATCTCTTGGAGGGAGTCTCCTCTGGCTTGGGCCCCCCCCGGGTGCGCACCGCAGGGGGGCTGGCCTCACGTTTACGAGCCCCCTTGGCTCCGGCTGCCTGGCCCCGCGTTCCACTGTGGGGGAGTCATTTAGTTTGATTAGTAATTGTTTGGCAACGAATACCGCTGTTGCACTCTGTGCATTCATATGATTTTAAATACATGGCGTGAAAATACCCTTTACTAAGTATGATAATATAATAAAGCCTCAAGCCTTATTATTTTATCATACTTATGGGTAACAAGACTCAGTAAGCTGTCATTGTTATTTTCCACTCAAGCGATTGCAAACTGCTCTACTCCCCTAGACTTCCCAATACACAACCCACCCTCGCCTTGACCTGAATGGGAAAGGTATCGACGCAACAGCTCAGTAGCCAGGCCTGCTGTGTCCGCAGCCCAACAGGGGGGTCCAGTGTACCCCGACAGGGGCCAACTCACCGCGCCGTGCCGCTCGAGGACTCCTCCTTCCCGCCGCTGTGCCTGCTGGCCCGCGTGGATGGTTTACTTGGCTTGTTTCTAACAGCAACATAAACAGGAGGCAACGTTACAGGCGTAACTATTGTACCCCGATCCAGGAGCCGCTTCATTTCAGCCAACATGACGACGGAGGCGGAGCCCTCTGTGGCATTTGTTTATCCGACGGCAAACATCCATATCAATATCAACAGCTTATTTTGCCTCCAGATGCGGGGTTAATAAACACAGGATATTGTGCGGCGTTGATAGCCAGGCTACGCCTTTGGCTTGGATCGTTGAAATGGCGTTATCTGCCAAGGGGGGGGGGGGGTGTGGGGGTGTGGGTGTGGGGGTGTGTGGTGGGTTGGGTGTGTGTTGGGGGTGTGTGGGTTGGTGGGTGTTGTTTTTGTTC
>JAOPJO010000002.1:17775188-17796743 GCA_027123675.1 Molva macrophthalma
ACACACACACACACACACACACACACACACACACACACACACACACACACACACACACACACACACACACACATATTGATCATAACAGTGCTATGGCTACTTTAAAGAATAATAGTAGCACTATATGCATATAGGAGACTTCATATCAACCTTCTGGGACAGGTCTGCTGCCTTCTCCTCCTCCTGTTTATCCGAATCAGACACTGGAAGAGAGAAGACAACCCACAACAAGTCAAGTTTACTCTGAGAAACGTTTGTTGATTGATTTCGACTGATAGTTTGTGATCATTATTTATACTATGAATGGTGCTGTATGCCAAAGAGATCCAGGCTAGGATAAGCAGGGAACACACTCACCAGTTTCTTCCGCAGTCTTGGATTTATGTTGATGTTTGGTCCCTACAACCTCCTGCGTCTGGTCCGGAACATCACACACCGTCTGTGAAGACGGGACACACGCAACATAGTCAGTCAAAAGTCAGATAAACATGTGGTTTGGTTAACAATAGCAATTCTAATATGACGTTGTCAACATCACATTCACCGCCTTTGAAAAACTGTTCAAATACACAGTAGTTCATAGTTCATAGTTTGAACTATGAACTATGTATAAAACTGAAGTAATAAAGAGTCATTTCTGTTCC
The DNA here is from genome assembly GCA_027123675.1 of Molva macrophthalma. Lineage (NCBI taxonomy): Eukaryota > Metazoa > Chordata > Actinopteri > Gadiformes > Lotidae > Molva > Molva macrophthalma. Next base: position 17,775,833 of record JAOPJO010000002.1, read on the forward strand.
GTGTGAATGTTAAAAGATGACTCACACTTTGTGAATCTTTTGTTACCCCCTCTCCCTCTGGTACCGCTGGAACCACTTCGGCTACTAAAAACATAACATGTAAATAACATGAATGTTTTGCTGATTTAGATCATCCTCTATACATAAAGAATAGCATTATAAAACATTTTAAAAGTTCGATTTTGTACAGAATAAGGAAAGATGAAGCACTAGCTACTTGCCAACATTGTCAACATCCACCGTTGCCTGATTTTCCCCAACCTCCATCTCCTCCTCCTATTGGACAGAAACAGACCGCTCGGAAATACAACCCCGCAAAACAAAAGGGTAAAAATAGGACTGCGATTATAGAGAGATTTTCTAACCTATGGCCACTCAAAGCGCTTTACAAGTAGTGCTCACATTCACCCATTCATAAACGCATTCATACACCAAGCGGTGTCAACCATGCAGGGAACAGCCAGCCACTCAGGAGGGAGCAGTGAGGGTCATGTGTCTCGCTCAGGGACCACTCGACACTTAGCTAGGAGGAGCCGAAGATCAAACCACAAAAAAATAACAGCTAGCGGAAAATAAAAACATCCACGATCTGCAGCTCACCTTTGTGCTCGTCTGGGCTCCCACAACCTCTGGCTTGGGTTCTCCTGAAGGGAAGAAGAACCAAGATCAGATAACAGCATTGAAAAGGAAAGGCCGGTATTCTCCTTTCCTTACTAAAATCATGCCTTACCAGGTTGGCTGGAGTTTTCAGACTCTTCCGACACATTGGTTGGGAGAGGTTCAGAACAGACCACCTGGGTGTTGGCGGTTGTTTCTGCCTTTACTTTGGTCTTTAGGTGTTCGGTCACAGCTTCTTCTGCAGCTGAAGCAGTGGTAACAATGTAAATTTGACATGAGCAACCACAGGTAAGCACACAGAATCACAGAAACAATTTCACCAGCAGTGAACATCAATCCGTAAACAGCAAGTGTTTTGTATTATTCTCATAAATACATCTAATGCATACAATATGATATTAAAAAACGACAACAAACAAAGCCACATCAAATCAAAACTTCTTACCGTTAATTCCCACTGACGGGGACAACACGTGGACAGAAGGTGTTTCTGGTTCCATCTCCGGATCTCCTAGCTTTTCCTCACTCAATGGAGTCGGATACTGGTTGGCCTTAGTTTGATCAACCTATAACAGAAAGAATAGAGGAATGGTAAATATAAATTTCTTTGATTATTATGACGTCAACGTTCAGGTGACGTCATAATAATCAAGGTAAAATGTAAGTTCAAATAAAAGATCTTACATGAATCATCATGATCTTCTTTAATGAAATACTTCAAATTGTATTTAAACGTGTATTTAAACTTCTCACCTCTGGAACAGGTGAAGGCGGTGTGTGCTCCCTGGAAACAATTGGTTCTTTCTCTGAACTATCAGACGCATCTGTGGAAGGAATGTTGTACAAGTTTTAAAAAAAAAAAAATATATATATATATATATAGTACAAAAAAGACAATATCACAATTTCAAAGAAAAAATATTGTGGACGTGCCTGTGCTTTGTGTCTTCTTATCCTCCGGCTCGTTGACCTGGTCAGGGGAAACAGGGGACGGCTCTTCTGCAGTTTCAGTCTCGGGTTCGACTCCCGCCACAGGTGGTGCATCATCAGCAAGACCCGTCCCTCCTTTCCCTGCCTCCTCGGCAGCGGGGGCCTCCTCCTGAGGTACCAGATCCTGCGTGGTGTGTGCAGGTGGAGGAGGAAGAGGGAGGACGCAGGCGGACACTGTGCTCTCCGGGTCCATGGACAGAAGGGTCAGCGCGGCCTCCGTCATCATCTTCATGTCGGCCTCTTCTGCGTCCGCCACCACCGGTGCCTGAGGGGGGTCCCGTGTCAACATGGCGTCCGCCGACGTGCAGATGTCCATCAGGGTCAGCAGGGGTTCCGCCACACTGGGCGCCACACCCGGCTGACCCTCCAGGTCTCTGAGGCGCGCCTCTGTCTCCCCCTCGTCCGGCTCGGGCGTGATGTCGCTGAGGGCGTCGTACGTGTCGTCTGACGGGGAGGCGGTGGCGGTGGTGGTGGCGGTGGTGGTGGCGGTGGTGGTGGGGGTCGCCGTGGCGACGGCAGGATCGGAGTCGGTGCTGGTGTCCTGGAGGAGTGCCGGTTTCTTGGCTGGCGTTTCTTCCGCCTCGACAACCGGAGAGGGAAGCGAGGACGCCACAGCCTTTTCGAGCTTGTCGTCGCCCTGGTGACCCTTGGTCGTCTTCTTCTTCGTCTCCGCCCCGTCGTTGTCCTTCTTGTCCGGGATTTTGTCTCCCTTCTCGGATTTTCTCTTGGCAGTCCTGCGGGTTTCCTCAGGTTTCTCTTGGAGAGGGTCTTCCGGGGCGTGTCTGTCTTCCTTTGCGCTTCCGTCTTTCAGCTTCTCCTTCGCGGCGTCGTGTTTGCCGACCGGCGGCACCGCTTTCCCTTTGACCTCGGCCAGAGCCTTCTTCTCACTCTTCGATGACGACGGACTCTTCACGTCCTCCCTGACCTTTAACTTGGACGTCTTCTCCGGGACCTTTCCCTTCTCCGTGACCTTGGACCTCCTGGGATCCTTGTCCGCTTCAGAGCTTGACTTGCTCGACTTCTGGCCCTCTGCGTCGACTTTGGTCGTCTTCTCCCTCTCGCCGTCTTTACCCTCTGCTTTCACCTTGGGCTTCTCCCCCTGCCGGTCCTCAGAGCAGCTCTTTGAGCGCCTCAGGAGCTCCTTGGGAGGCTTCTCTTTCTTCTTGGTGCCGTCCGTCTCCACCTCCCCGCGCTCCGCACGGGAGGCGCCCGATGTGTCCGGTGTTAGCGAAACCTTGGAGTTTTCACTTTTAGTGGAATTCTTTTCTCCCTTTGGCTTCTCTTTTTCTCTGACCTTCTCCCTCCCCCTCTCCTTCTCTCCCTCCTTATCCTTCTCCGCTTTGGGGGAGTCCGTGGAGGCCGCCTTCCCTTTCTTGGAGGACGAGGGGTCTTTATAAGTCCCCTCGTCCGTCGCACCTTCCAACGCGGACCCCCTTCCTTCCCTCACTGCTCCCGACGTCTTCTTCTCACCTTTGACCTTTGCCTTTTTCTCCCCTTTTTCCTCTGAAAATGTCGTTTTGCCGGCGGGAGCCTCCTTCTGTGGTGCCTCGGCCGTTTGGGGCTCGGCCCGACTTTTCTCTGGCTTTTGCTTGGGTTTTGCCCGCTCGTCCGACACGCTCCGATCCTTCTCCTTGCGCTCTTTAGAAACAGAGTCTTTCCGGGTATGCCGGTCAAATTTCCCGCCGGGGCGGTGCTTGAGGACCTCTTGTGAGCCCTGTTCCAGCTCCAGGATGAAGGAGTGTGTGCGGCTCTTTTCAGAGATCTTTTTGGGTTCGCTGGAGTCCTCGGAAACGCTTCCGCTGTGCCTTCTGCTTCTCTCGTCCAACGAATGCGACTCTTTTCTGATGGACTTTGGCTGTAGGGTCTTCAACGCTGCCGATTTCAATTCCTATTTGTAAAATGAAAAACGCAAAGAGTTGGGATCCGATTGATAAACAATAGGAAGGAAAAGCCATGCATTAAATCAGTGTTTTAAAAACATTTGCTCTTACTCTCTTTGAGCCTTCGCCAACGGAGTCAGATTTCTTCCTGCTTGAAGTGTCGCCCTCTTTCCTGAAGGAAAAGAATGATCCATTAGTCAATCTAATAGAGTGCATCACACAGCTATGTAAACACAGGCTCAGACAGACATATTCAAGTCTGTACACACAGTCCTGGACACACACCGTGAGTCGAGTTTCCTCTTCCTATTAAGGGCCATTTTCTTTTCCAGAACTTTCCGTTCTTTGCGCGCCTGCTTGGCCTGGGGTTCCTCCGCACTGGGAGAGTCGCTTCGCTGTTGCCTCCTCCGGGCTAGGGGATTAAAAATTCACTTTCAGTCAACCAGGATCACAGCACATTGATTTAGTAAGGCTTAAAGGGGAACCGTCAAGCTTGGCTGTTTTCTAATATAAGAGAGTACTGCTTCATACGTGTGTTGTGACACCATAAGCAGGGTTTATGTGGCAACTGTGTGGGGTCCATGTAGCTCAAGGATTTTTAATGGACTCATTGGATCACAAGGATCCCTAGAGGACGGTGACATCCGACGTCCTCCTGGTTTTATAGAAGAACAAGGGGGGAAAGTTCAGTGGATCGGACCGCACCTTGCAGCTCGGCCTGTGCTGCTTTCTGCTTGCGCCTCTCCTCCATGCGCTCTCTGTTCTGTTGTCTCTTGAGCAGTCTGTCCTCCTTGTCCTTCGCCTAGCAGAACAACCATTATTTCATAGATCTGGCTCGCACACAACTCATGCACAAAACAATCTTGGAGTATATTTCCCTTCATTGCAAAGAGAAAGTATAAGAATATACTCAAGCAAAGTACTCAGACAACACAATAGAATGGTGAACTTACTGCACATCTGCGACGCTCCTCAACCGTGACCTCATCATCCGAGTCGCTATAGTAACGGGAGTACAGGAAGGGCTTGTGGACGTAGGCCTTGCGTCTGGGCTTCTGCTCCTTGTCGTCCTCTTCTTTGTCTGCGCTCGCTTCCTTATCCTCTCCTCCTTCTCCTTAAGTTGAAGTAAAAAAAGAGAAGGGTCCAGCCATGAGAAGAACGGTTACCTTAAGTACTTGGATATCATGTTGCATATTCATTATTAGTATTTAGCTATAATCAGAGGATGTCTCTCTGTCTGTCTTTCGATTTTCTGGACAACTGTTAATCCGATCGACATCACGCTTGGTGAGTATTGTTGAGTACTCAGGGAAGTGCAGTGTTGAATAAGGTTTATTTAAACAACCTAAATCTCAAGTGTACAAAGAGGCCCAAAAATAATAAAGCATTACATTTCAGATATAAAATGCAGATATGATTATCTCACAAAATAAAAAAGCCGTCATCGGCCCGTTCCGAACAGGCAAGTTTAGAACAGAAAAAGAACAGAAACTGAACTAGAGCTATTCATTTTATTAACTCTTTATTGTGCATTATTCTGTAGATTGGTAGAGAAGGAATTGTGAGGGCTTTGTTTTAGAGAGGGAGGATTTCTTATTTTTTGGTCTTTCATTTTTAATAATGTATAATTAAATTATTTTTTAATAATTGAATATGTAATTAAGGTAAATATGAGAATGAAATTGCAAAGAGACAGACCATCAGACGGAAGCTCGCCCTCCTCGGAAGACTCGGACAGCGGCTGCTCCTCATCGCTGTCTTCCTCGAAGGAGGACAGGTCGCTGGTGTGCACTGAGCTCACGGTGATGTCACTCAGGCCCTCCAGGTCAGAGTCCTCCAGGGAATACTCTGCCGGGAAGAGATACGTTAGATCCACTCCTTCCTACTGCTGCCTAGTAAGTGCTGTGGTATTATAATATAATAATAATAATATGGATACAAGTAAACCAGTATGGAATCTATAATATGTAGGTGCCTTTTCCGACTGATTTCTAATAGCTTGTTAAACTTTCACTTCAATTTACCATGTAATGCAATTTTTACACCAAAACCTAATTAAAGGTGTTGAATACGTTACAAAGTTACAATAACTTAAACAAGTTATTGTAAATAAATGGAGTTTGATGTCAGTAACACCTTCCTTCTCTACTCTGCTCACCTTCCTTCAGCCTCTCCCTCGCCTTCTGCCTTATTTGATTAGGGGATTTCAACGAGTCGTCGTCATCCTGCTTCTCCGCGGAGGACTTCCCGGTTCTGCCGCCTGCCTTGTCCTTCTCCTCATCCACCTGCTCCTGGCCTCCTGCCTTCTCCCCCTCTTCCCCGTCCGTCTCCTCCTCTTTCGTCTTCACCTCCCCCGCCTCTCCCTCCTCCTTGCTGAACTCCACCTGAGAGTCCTCTGTCTTGATGTCAACAGCTTGGATCTCTAGCGCCAGTTTAGCTTCCTCCGCCTCATCCGTGGTCTGTCCATCTTGGCGGTGGTCACCCTCTTCTGCTATGACCATGTCATGCTCTCCCTTCTCCCCCGGCTGCATGGGCTCCTCTGAGGTAGGGCCCTTGCGGCCCTTCTCCCCGCTGGGGCCGGCCCAGGAACTGGCCCCCTGGTTCAGAGAGGTGATGGTGTCCAGGATGGACATGGCGTCACTCGCCGTCGTGGTGGGCGGGGCGGCCGACGGGACTGAGAAATACGGAAATACATAACGTTATGGTCAGCCTCATGGAACCATCACACTGCACCAGTTGTGAAGCTGTGCTGAACACAAGTGGCGCGCTCCGCCACTGCCCCTAGTGAAAACATACCTTTCTAATTCCGATTCTAATGGAAAATGCACGTTGCTTTCTGGCTTTGAATAAGAATTACATTATTGTGTGTTTACCTTGCTCCAGAGCGCTGCTTTCAGGTTTAACATCAGCATAAGGGACTGGGAGGGGAGGCTCATTGCTATAGCTGCCAGGTGACAGGAATTCACGGACCACTCGCTCCACCTGCGGTCTGAAGGTGTGGTTGATTTTAGGATCGACCACCTGGGCCACAATCCGGTCAACTCCCTGTTCCAGCATACCAGACCTGAAAAGTAAAATGAAAAGTAAAAATGAATGTCCCACTCCATGTTTATGATTCATGTGTGTTTGAGGCTGAACACACAAAAGGAGGACCGTTAATTTCTCTATCATTAGAAGCACATTGTAGAATATACATTCACTCAAGTTAAAGAAGATAAATGAACATGGACAGCGAGGAAGTTCACGTTATCTCACTTACTGTAACACCAACTGCCTTATGTTGTTCCTGAGCTGATTCTTGTTCAAATGAGGACTCCATGTGTGGTTGGAGAGGTGGTTGGAGACAAAGTTGTCAACTCTTTGTTTCAGATTCAGGTAAGCCGGCTGTAAATGACGGCGGAGGAAGAATCAACATTAATATCCACGTTAAACACACACAACCGTAACGTTACATAAACAGACGATCGGTGGTAAATACGTTGCAGTTTTAAGTGCCGGGTGTAACCTTTAAATCATAGACTTCCATACACCTACACATTTCCTGAGGAGCTCGCAGGTTTTAGAATATACAAAAATTATGCAAATACTTTACCAATAACAAAGCGTAATATAACATATTACAATTGATTTAACTGTACCTTTGTATCCACGTCTGCCAGGCAGTCCCTCCTAAACTGGTCAAAAAGACCCTGGGTTTTTAAATGATTGACGATCATAGAGACCAACTGCGGGTCACCGGGTGGTAAACCAGCCATGTGGCACTAAACGTAACCAGGTACAGTTAAGATAAATTAAAATAATAATAATAGCTTTCGTTATTCATTCGTAAACATTCAAATCGAGCACCCGGATTTCTATTATGGTTGTTCAACATAGAAACAGTGTTTTGACCCGGAAGAAGAAAGCACTATGACTATTTCTACGAATGTTTGGAGCCGCCTAGCGGTATTCCTTTGGGGACTCTGAGATTTGAAAGACGTAACGATGTTATACAATTCATTTAAGGTATATGCATAGTTTAGAGCCAAGGCTATGTTTGCATGCAAAAGGTTGTCATTAGGATCAAATTAATGGACGCCGTTATTTAGGACATATGCGTTTATTAATATCATTCATTATCATTTTTATCAAAATCAACGAGTTGCAGACGAAATGCAATTTTCTGCAGAACATACTCAATGTCATGTATTGAGTTTGAATAATTATTTTTCAACAAAACCTTTATGACAGCGGTGGGATTCGAACCCACGCCTCCGAAGAGACTGGAGCCTTAATCCAGCGCCTTAGACCGCTCGGCCACGCTATCGTGCAAAACACTACGCCTGTGCAAAGTATAATCCCAAATGATGAAACATTTTTATCAAGAGCGTACAATTGAGCCGCTAATTATATCAATACCAGATTCCCTTTTAGTGGGCATAAGTGTATTTAAGTACATCACAATATATCGAAAGCATTAAACACAAAACAGCAACAGTTTTAACTGATCATTTTGAGAGATTCACCACTAGGCGGCATCTAAACTACCTGTTAACAGTTTGAGCTCGGTTCAAAAACACATTGTTCACATGTTAAGTACATGCTGGATTTTCCGGAAATTGTAATGAGAAAAGAAAAAACATTAAAACCGTGTCTTACAAGGATAACCCATGAAAGTGGGTATAACAAGGCGTATAATGTAGACACCCAATGTTGACCCGACATATTGTGTGTAATACCAGTAATCTATTTGGCAAATAGTTCGATACTATTGCTGTATTATGGTTTACATTGAAAAGGTGCCTAGTCTGAGGTCTTATTGCCGTTTAGGGCCCCTTTTGTATATGTAGATACGGAAAAATGTACTTTGATACATTCAGCCACTCAAGAGCATCATAATGTACACATAATCGTTGAGGCAGCATTGGGGACATCCATACTACAGAGGACTTGTGCAATCATGGTAATGCTAGGCGTCGGGACACCCAAATACACTAAGTCATACTCTATTAAATATTGCATGCATATCTGGTGGGGAAGCAACATGGACAAAATTTGTCCACTACAATCACCCTTTAAATAGATGCCCTCACTTAATTGTCATTACTATTACGGTTAGTAGTGCTGTCTGTGACACCCTCATTTCCTATCTGGTATTAAAGGTGTTGCAGGTAAGATTCAGCAGTTGTAAATTGAGAGCAGAAAAGAGCGGAGGTTGGCCATATTTTACCTTGTCACATCGCAATGTCAGCCTCCATTGTTGAAGCATAGGGCCATTGGAATGTGGGTTGGTAGTAATGTTTGGTCATAGTTTAGTAAATCATTTTTAAATTATTCGTCATAAGAAGACAGGGGCGTCGTAGTGGGGGGAAAGGTGGGACTGGGTACCCAGGGCCCCAATGTGGGGAGGGCCCTCGAAGCCTGGGATGAAAAGTTTTTCTTTGTTTGCAAAGAAAGAAAATTACGCTACGGTGTGTGTGGATGGTAAAGCTCCGCCTGAGCAGCGATGTATTTAATGTCCGCCTCCGAGTGAGGGTTAGGCTTCCCTGACACCTATAGTATAACGCTACGGTGTGTGGCGGATTTCATATGCAACATCGCTTATTATAACTTTCATACACAACGACGGTACTACAAAAGTATAAAGTTGGCGTGGGTCGTAACCATGGGGATAACACGCCCCCCTCTATCCTAAAACTCTCAGCCCAGAACGCATTTTTTTATCAGTGTTCAAATTCAGTCTGAAACAGTGGGCTCACTGGCTCTTTAAGCATGATATTCCAAGTAAACCTCATTGACAATGAAAGTAATTGTAGGCTACAGTATGTTGAGAAAGGAGGGTTGAAATGTGGGGATATTTCAAACTGTGCAGACTTACACACACATATCACAGATCATTATTACTTGTTTAAATGTGGTATGAACAGTTCAGTAGTGACCTCCCTAATAACCAATAGAGATCCATGTGTACAATTGTTTGCCCAATTATTTGTATATATCTTTGTATGCTTGAGATACATGGATCAAGAGAGGAAGGGGGCCCACAGACTGCTTTCGTATAGGGCCTAAGTAGCCTATCACCAAAACTCATTCATATTTAATCTTTAATAACTTTTGAATGAAAAAAAAAAGTCAAACGGGACCTCACAAAATACATTATATGGAGACAAACTAGCCACGGAGATCCTAACCAAATCAATCAAAAATATATATTCGCTCAGTATTACGCGCATGAAATCACAATTTTCCCATTGACGAAGAATGCTGACTGGTCATTTTTGCAGCCATATTAGACGAACTACACGTTTAACACTGCGCCAGGGCAAACAGGCCGTCATGGCTGCTGCTTGGTTTCCTGCCCATATTTTCTCTTTTGTGCCCAAGCGTTTCATCTATGAACCTGTGATTGACAGGCCAGAACAAATCAGGGATTAAATGCCTTGCGGGCTAAGAAATCAGCCAGGAGCAGTGTCAAGTCTAAATTGGTTCATAACAAGGCCGGCACATTCCACTCGAAAGATACTCAGAGGGCATTTCACTCACTAATAGCCGACGGATGACTTTGCCATTTATAACAAATTGCACCAAAATATTAGCTGTTAAATCAATTCTACAGCCCGTTTAATACATTTTTGTAGTCACGTTGGTGATTAGCCTCATAGACAGGCCATCTCCTCTTTGCTCTTTGGATCTCTCAAAGCTGAACCGGAAGCAAGCTCAGCAGCTTTTCGGCTGGCTTTGCTGATTAACATGAGCATCGCATTGGCATACAACTATTACTAAGCCATTTTCACCCAACACAAAATAGAGCAGTGATCGGTTTATTTAAAAGTAAAAAAACATTTCAACAATCGTCAAAAGCTTTAATAGGTTATAAACCCTAAAGAATTGGTGTTGCAGGAGGGTGTAGTGACACAATAAAGACGCTTGAAAGACATACATATTTAAAAACATAAGAACCCCTTCCGCTCAGAACAGTGCAACAACTTTGTTGTTAGCACCAAACGCAATCACATCCATCAGAAAATACATTGGGGGAAAAAAGGAAAGAAAAGAGCACAAAGAAAAACTGTACAGTATAACCCAAGCAGGCAAAACACCAGCCCCTTTAGGATTAAATATTCCCAGAATCCTTGGCAGTGTGACGTCCGCAGCAGTGAAACAGTGGATAAAACCCATCTAAACTGGCCTCGAGTCTCTCCAGAGATACACTGACAGACAGGCCAGTTCAGATACAAGGCCGGAAGGTTGGGAGGGAGTGCGCAGCCTCGCGGCTTCAGGGTTTCACGGACGTGCACACAGGGGGTAGGACCCTGCGAGAGTTGGACTTCACCCACGGGTGGGCTAGGACACTCTGCAGGGGCAGGCGGTTCAGGGGGCTGTGGCGGAGCAGCTTGGAGATCAGGTCTCTCGCTCCCTCGGACACCACCTTGGGGAACTTCAGGTCCACCTGAGGAACGGAGAGTGGGGCGTAAGCAATGGGTAGCATCGCTACCTTATAAACATCTGCATTGAAATACATTTCATATCCATTACACCACAAAGGGGTTACGACTCTGCATCCTAACCCTCAGGGAGCTGGGGTCAACCATGACCCAAGCTAAACACCAAAACAGCCATTTCCCCAACAGCAGTAGGCCTCACAAACAAGACTCCCAGGACCCACCCTGATTTTTATATTTTATACAATTAATAACCATGTACAAGTGCTTTCATGTTCTCCACTGCATAAAGAAAAAAATATCTTTGCATGTTCAAAATAACCTGGCTATAAAACTGACACTGATTCTCACCATTATTTCAGACATTTATTTCAGTTCCAAAATGTTTCTTTGAGCCGTCAAAAGTGGTTTGCTGAAACAGTCTGGCCAAGTTCCTCTACATCTGTATGATCTCCCCACCTTGGTGATTCTCGTGTACGTCTCCGTGTGGCTGCCGGTCTCAAAGGGGGGGTTGCCGACCAAACACTCGTAGCAGAGGACGCCAATGCACCACAGGTCCACCTTCTCGTCGTGAGAGTGGCCCTCAATCATCTCTGGGGGCAGATAGTCCAGGGTCCCACACATCGTCCGCCGCCTTCAGGGGCACAACAGAAAGAGGGCATGAATTTGAGAATGAATAATACTCAAGAGTTTCTCATGGTTTAAAGTTGTATCTATTCAATTCTTATAACTGTACTTCTGCTGTGGCACCCCCATTTCCCATCTGGGATGAATAAAGCGCATCTTGTCTTTACTAGAACATATTTACTAGAACTACAAAACATGGCAACTGGGAATTCAATTCACTAGCACCCTAATCTTCCAGATCAGGGTGTCCAGCAGGTCAGTTTTGTAGCAGAACTTCTGGGGGGAGACGGCACAGAAAACTGAAAAGAGACCAGTGACTTTTGTTTCCTGTTTTTTCGTTACTAAAGGCGCTTTTCCATGGAACTAGGAACCTTTGGACGAACTTAAGACTTTGAGAATGTCGAAGGGACATTATTTTACCCCCCAAAAAGTCCCTGCTCAGGCAGGTAATACTTTCCAAAGTACTTTCCACAGGATTTATTGGGGTGGGGCATGCAGCCCTGACATTTTTTGATTGGTCAAGTACTCGCAGTTTTATTTCATTCACCATTTTTAAACATCTGCAGTCACAAACTGACTGTTGGTTTTTGTTCTCTTCAACATTAAGTAAATCACACACAGATCTCTTTATGCATCCATAGTAATAAACTATATTCATAGACCTATAATTATCAGTATCTGTTACATGTATTGATCATTCATCTCAATAGCAGTCGGTGCTAAAAGCCAATGTTTACTTGGGCTGCCGTATGTGTATATACTATAACTATACATGTATAGTTTGCTTTTGATAACATAATGGTGTGCAGTTGTATTGCAACAGTTTTGTTTTGAATACCAAAAACTCCATTATAATTGAATCCTCTAAATACATATGATATTTTGGTGAAAGGACGGAGCATTAGCTTGTCTTCACAAGGCTACTTGAGGTTGAGGGTTGATTGTATTTTTCACTGGCGCGATTCTTATTGGAAAATGCTGCATATTTGCGTCATAACTGAAAAAATTGATGCGATGTTTCAGCAATTGGTCCCTCAGTTTCTCTCTTTTGCGTGGAGTTTATTTGTTACGTCCCTCATGTAAAAGGACCTTAATTTGCCTAATCTTCGCATCTGTGTCGGGAACGCAGACAAAAACAGGCTGAAGGAACCTTGGGTTCCTTGAAAAGTAGTTCCAGGGACTAAAAGTTCCGGGTACTTTGGGTGGAAATGCAGCTTAAGATTCTACCAAAGAGAAACTCAATCCCTGGCGGTGGCCTGGCTAAAAGGTGTACATTAGAAACCTTTACAGACACTTTTTCTAAGAACTGTCCGGACATGTTGTAGCTTGTCTTCCCATCAGGAAACGTTTATAGTGCTGGCAGAGTCTGTGTTCACTGTTAGCCAGTTATGATACTAAAGATCCCTGCCTCTAGCAACATGATTGGTCATTACAAATATGAAGCAAAAGAAAGTGAAGCGCCCTGTTCATCTAGATTTGAGCTAGTCATCAGACTTTAGATTAATCTAACACAGACCTGGGCATCGTGTGGCCCGCCAGCCGGTTCTGAGTGGCCCGCAAGTTCCAAAGCAAACTATATAACTTTTCCTGATGCAAGCAGTTAAACATCCAAAAACACTTAAAAAAGGGTGAAAACTGCTTGTGTGTGCGTGAGCACATACTGTAGATTCATGCGTTTGTTTTGAAGTGTGATTCAGGCTACCTGCTCCAAATTGGAGCAGGTAGCCAGCTAAAATGTTGTTCAATCAATTATGGACTTCAAAGTATTTTTTTCACAGAAATCGCCGGTAAAGCTGTGTGTTTAGTTTGTAATGAACGTATTGCTGAATGTCAGGATTTCAACCTCAAACGTCACTTTCAGACAAAACACAGGGGGAAATACAAAAACCTGTCGGAAGAGGATGAGGCGAGCACTTCAATACTGGGGATGGGGATCGGGACAGGGTTCCAAATTTCTCTAAAACATGAAAATCACTAAGGTCCGAGCTTATCGATACTGCCATCGAGTCCAGCGGGTCCTATAACACAACGCCCAAATCATTTCTGATTTGGTCAGCGGGTCGCTTGATAGGATGGCTGAACGTGCAAAGCGGTCAAAGACTTGGCTACCTTTCAAGTAAAGCCAAAGATGAGGAGGAAGCAAAATGTTGTTTGTGCTCGAAGATAATTTGTAAGTGGGGTTGAACCCAACGTCAATGCCTAAGCACCTGAACGTTGCGGATTGGTTAGAAAAACGCTGTACCTTCGACTGACTTTGAGTCGGAACACCACCAACTCCGGCTGCCGTTGCTGGACAATCATCCTCCTCCACTCATGGTGCGAGCACCCCAACATCATAGCAAGTCCCTTTCGTTGCAAATGTGCTATATCAGAGTTCTCCATAAATCCCGGCTGCCGGGCTTAACAGCCGCCTAGCGAGATATTCCGGCCGCCTTGTTTTCTGACTTAAATAAATGATGTGTCTAGAAATCTGCTCTGTTTGCTGCTTCCATTTGTTCTCAACAAAACAACATCGGAGGGTTTACAAATACTTTTCCAGCGAGACATCTAATCAACCTACACATTAACCTAATCACCGGTTCAGTGCACTTGGTACAGATAGGTTTCAATTTTTTCTTTTACTTATTTCTTCTTTTTTTTTTTTAAACCAACTGTACAATCTGTATTTAAGTTGTGTACATGATGAATTGAATACAATGATTTTATTCACATAAAATTTGTAGTGACTTAATTATGAAGGCTTAATAAGAGATACAGCAATATATTTTCTATAATCCACTCTAATGGTTAAGACTTTAAGAATTTCCTCGGCACTCTAAGGCATTCTGAATTTCTCATGTGGCCGCCAATGAAAAAGTATTGCCCACCCCTGATCCAACGTCTGACTTGTGAGACTACTAGCACCCTGATGAAGATTATTTTGGACATATATTGGTTTGTGTCATTTAACAGGTGTTGAGTTCATCCACTTTTAGGTTGGTCAGAAAAATTGCTAATATGGGAGTGCAGTTAACTCACCTCAGTGATGGCGCGTGAACCGACCAGCCGAAATCTGCGATCTTCAGCTCTCCCCGGAAGCCAAGAAGGAGATTCTCAGGCTTGATGTCCCGATGAATCACCTTGTTCTCATGGCAGTACATCAGCGCATCCGATATCTCCTCCATGTACTAAAACATAAACACACTGGAGTTGTGATCGTGTCTCACAAAATACACTACGTCACAAAGGACCTTAAAAAGCAGACCATAAATAGGGTTCCCTTTCATCTTAAAAAAATCAAAGTATGTACAGCTATCTCCGGTCACATTCCTCATAGGTGCAAATACACTTGAAAAATACATTTCGGCAAATACATTTAGCATCCGACTGGTTTTCAATTATCTCATTGTATGCACTACTGCAGTTAAAAGTTCTGTTACAGTATCCATACATTTTATGTTGTCCAACTGCTTTTCAAAGTCTAGACGTGCAGTTCTGTATTTTTTTCCTTACCATTGCATGCCTAAGATAGGATGTTAAAAAACGCTAAAATATCGAATGAATACCTTCAATATTTTCAACTGCAAATACAAAGTTGGCTTCAACGAGAGCACTTTAAATAAGGCTTTGATTACAGCGCTTAACCACTGACTGGTAACAGTGCTCATGGCTGTCAGTAAAGTCCAGAGGAGATTAATTTGTGGCGAACACAATACATCAGGTTCACAATAAAGATGGGCTGGTAAAACAGCTAGTTCACCCCAGTACAACACAGCCAGTGAAGCCGTGTGTCTCATGATCCCAAAAAGCCCAAACTAATGTCCTGTTCTGACCCTCAACATCATGGTAGAACCATGAATAAATATTAAAATAGACGAATAGTTGACTCCTTTTACCGTGGCGGTGCGCTGGTCGTCAAATCGTCCACACTTCTGCAGCTCCTTGTACAGCTCGCCCCGTGGGGCGTACTCCAGGATCAGGAAGACTCGTGTGCGGTCGTGGAAGTAGTTGTAAAAGCGAAGGATGTTGGGGTGCCTAAATAGACAGTAGAATGACAGAATGTTTAGTTATAAAACTGCACAATGTTGGGGCAGCTTTAAGTTAATGGAGAAAATACATAAAATGTCAAACTTTCAAGTTTAATAAAATGCTGCTGTATTTTCTTATATGGCCTGTAAATCAGAATGCATCATGGGATTTTTTGTTGGCAATACTCCACCTTATTGAGAGCACTCACAAATGTTATGTATAGGCCAATGAAAACTTTGTTTGGCCGCTGTAACAGTTTCAAACACAACAATGTCTAAACAAATAATTTCACCATTATTTACTCAAGACTGATGATGAAAAAACACTACCAATAACAAAATAAACATTCCAATGATCCTATGCTTCCAAAATAGAGAGGTTGTGATGTACAACCTCTGTGATGTGCCATATAACAACAAATTAAACTAGATGACATCATCTTATCGTTACAAGCTTTCTCAGGAAAGCTACATTTTCCAACTTTCAGACAGTGTAGATAATGGAACATCTCTTAACCACTCAAAATGTACAACCTTAAAAAGTAAATACAGTTATAACATCAAACATTGTTACATCAAAACACATTAAACACTGCACTTATTTCATAACAACCAACCTGAGGTGGGCCTGAATTTCGATCTCTCTCCTCAGCTGGTGCTCAACGCCCTCCTTCTCAATTTGGGACTTGAACAGAACTTTCAGTGCAATCACTGCGTTTATCTTCTTCTCTCGTGCAAGATAGACGTTTCCAAACTTGCCCTTGCCCAGCGGTCGACCGATATCAAAGTCCTTAATGCTGACATTCAGATGAAACAAAGGAAGGATTTAAATATGCGTTACAAAACTAACATCAAAAAGGACAGCAAGACAGCTTAACAGGCGATACAGAAATACAAATGAGAAGTAAAACCCTTCTTCCTCAAGTTAACAATAGGGGTTGTTCCTCACAATATTACATCGCAGTGACTGCATTTTGGAAGCAAAAGAGGCTTGGAATGTTAGTTATTGTGTGGGAAGTAATATTTTTTTGGTCATCATTTAGTCATTAATCCTGAAATTGTTGTGTTTGAAAGAAGACATTGTTGTGTTTGAAACTGCCAGAGCATTTACCATGTGAGACGGGGACCAACAGTTTTCATTATCCAGAGCTATGGTTTATTTACTTTGATTTAGGATACTACATTACACTCTTGAGTCTTCTCATTATGGCAGAGTATCACCAACAAAATATCACATATAACGACCCTATAAAATAACTAAGAATTCCTACCTTAGGGGAGCCACAGAGGATGAGCCAACAGGCTCTCTTCCTGGTCCTTGAAAAAAAATAACAGAATCTACTTAGAAAAATACGTTCATCAACACATCTTTCATATATAAATTACATTAGAAGGTGTCCAAGCGTACCCATGATTGCAGAGGTCTCTGGCCGTGAATTGACTTGAACACGCTGTGGACCAACAGATGCACTCAGGGCTGAGAACTGATATTTGGAAACAGACACCATTAATGATCATACACTATCAAATGCTTGAATTATTAATATGAGTGAATGAATATGCGTTCAATACGCGGTCCTGTGTTGTTAAGCCTGAGAGGAAGTGGATAACCTACTTGTCTTTGGAAGCCTTTGGGATCGTCGTTTTCCTTGTTCTGCAAAATACAGCACACGGCGACATATTTTAGTTCAAGTCCATCGATCACTTATAATAAGTCAATTCGACACAGAAAGAGTTAACCTCTCCAGAAAACAATTATCAGTGATTCATCTAAGGTTGTCCATACTGGTAAAGGTCAATTAAGACACATGAATAGTATGTCTGGCCCATAGCCGCTAGCTGTCCAGGTAACGTTAGCTCCTCATTTACTGAATGAGGAGCTGAACTAGAATCTTAAAGCGAAATGAAGTGAGTTAACCACACCGTTTTGATTTACAAGCAATGTTTGGCAAGTAGTAATTGAAAAAAAATTTAGATTATAATTAGACGGAAGACCTTAAGGCTAAGCTAAGCTCATCACAATAATCATACAGATAAAGGTGAAAAATAGGATGGCAGTTTAAACGGAAGACAATCGGAGGATGAAAGAAAATGTCCATTCTTAATAACGTTATATGATATAATGTATAAAGTAAATGTATTACCTTCAACATTTTGAATAATAATGAACGACGCAAGCGTTGTAGGAGCACAACTCAAATTATGTACGTATTTTGAATGTCCACCGCCGCCAACGTTTAAAAAAGCTACCTGGCTCCTGATTGGTGGTCTCGACGCGCTGTACAGAGGGTGCTCATTGGTCAATATAGGAGCAATCGTCGGAACTTGTGATTGCTGCATACGGACGTCAGTCTGTATGCAGCAATTTTTATTTTTATTTTAGGCCTTGCAAAAATGAATTAAAATTCGCATGAATATTTTCGATATTTTCCTTTTCTCTTTTCTCCTTTTCTCTCTCTGAAATAAATCATGAATCAAACAGCTGTCAATTATTATTTTTTAAGTGCAATGTTAAACAATATATGTATGTTTTTTGTTTGTCTTTAGGTTTCATACAACAATAAATATAACGTTCAACAAAATAACTACTTTTTATTTATTAGTAAATGATTAGCGTTGGTTTTGTTCAAAATAGGAATGAATCATTCCACAGAAAGTTTTGTTTTCATGATTTATTTTTTCATATTTAAAATAAAAACAACTATATTGGTTACAGTTATGATGATACACTAATGTGCTTAACTTAATGAAACAGATCTTAAAAATCTTAAATATTCCCATTTCATATTCAGCATGTTTCCAGTGCCTATGCCCAGGCATAGGCACAGCTAGAAAAAATACAAAATGAAAAGAATAATGGACCTCCTCATTAGGGTCGGTCATATTACCATGTTTTATGTGATCACTGGCGCTCAAGCTTTGGTTGTTTACAAATGGAAGAAACAGGAAACAGGTGGATCATTACAAACAGTATGCCCTTCATCTCAGTAGCTGACATCTGGTAGTTGTGGCTTTAGCGAGTAGCAGCTTCCTGTCTGCATGTTGTGGCTGTAATAAAACATAGAGACTGTGTAGATACAATGGAGTTAAGGCTAAAGAGACAAGAACATGGCCAATTTGCCGAGCAGAGTACATAACAAGAGTCACATACTAGTCGGAATTTATTTGAACAGAACAGTTGGTGAACACTAGCGTACAGTGTGGCAGCAGGGCAGCCAATGACCGCTGCAGTCTGGGAATGGGGTCGTTCCCATCTTGTTTCTTACGGCCGTCCTCTTCCTCGTTTGCCCCCGCCGCCTCCCCACTGTCCCTCTCCTCCTCCTCCTGGTCGCTGCCCTCCCCGTCCACCCGTGGTGGGGCCTGCTTAGGTTGGAAGAACACCTCCAGGAACTCTAACTTGCGCAGCTGACGGATCATCCTGCAACTCCTCAGTACCTGCATCTCACTGAGAGTGCACGCCCACAAGCACAGGCTGTGGAGGTCCTTGAGACGGCTGGCACACAGCAGGCCCGGCCCCACCTCCTTCCCACCCAGGCTCAGCTCCTCCAGCCCCAGCCAGCCAGACCCCAGACCCAGTGAGGCCATCTGTAGCTGGTAGCCCTGCCTCCCGGTTATGCCTATCTCTAAAAACTTGAGCTTGGACAGCCCCTCCATGCCCGATCCAGAGTGTTTGGCAGCACAGCTCCGCAGGCCGTTGGCCGTCACGCGAAAAGTGTCGCGCAACTCCAGGCGACCGAGCCTCTCCCAGGACGTCAGGCTCTGGAGGTGCTGGTCGGTGAAGGACGGCACATTGTTGAGGACCAACCGCTCGATGCTGATCCCCGATGAGGAGCCTGTTCGTTTTTCCGCCGTGCTCTGTTCTTGTTGCTGGGCAACCACATTGGATGGCGCGCCGCCGTGTTCCGCGGGCCCGGTGGAGTCACTAGCGGGGGTCTGGTTGAAGAAGCTGGGGGGCAGCTCGCAGCCACGCAGCTCCAGCACCTGCAACGTTGGTGGGAGGAGACGGCAGCTGGGCAAGCCTCTAAGGTCTGCGTGCAGCAGGTAGAGTTTGCGCAGACGTGGGCACTTGAGGGTCAAAGCTCTGAGCCAGGACTTGGATAAAAAGACGCCTCCTCTTGCCGAAAGCAGCAAGCCACGCAACCGCAGGCACCGTAGCCCACAGCCGAGGTACTGGCGTAGTAGAACCCAGAGGATGCGGGATGTCACCTGACCAACAATGAGCAGCAAGGATAATAGATGGAGTGAAGAATGACAACAAAACCTAATTATTTGAACTTTTGACAACTAATACCTTAATGATGCATATAAATGAATGGTTAATAAGATCATGGATAATTATGAAATATTGATTGATATCAGATATTTCCCATACATGTCGCCTATGAACAGATGCGATTTGTAAATTCGTCTCGTAGGCTTTGTTTTTGGTAGTACAAGCAAATAGTCAAACACAGTCAGTCAAATCAAATGCCTTCGTACCCCTTTCCAGGCAGTTAGATCAACAAGTCTCCACAATCTCTGGTCTTTCACAAGACGTTTCCATCTTTTACACACCCTGAAAAAGAGTCAGGAAATGTATAATCAAATGACATGAGTGACAACATAGAGGGTTACTGTGTTTAAATACGATATATAACAAGCAGATAGGTACGTTCAGAAACAATGATTACAGCTCACGTTACCTTCCCGCTCTGACTAGCTCTCGCACACCTAAATACGATAAAATATCAATTAAAATATTCTCGGGGAAGTAATCCAGGTTCCAGACTCGAAAATCTTCCATTTTGTAAACAAACTCTTGTACACGGAAGAAATATCCCGACGCACCGCCGTTGCGTACAATCACAAACCCTGAAGAAAGACTTGACAACGCGACAACAGTACCTAGTCTGAAAATGTACTCACAAATACCATTATTTCCCCAAATATACTACGCTAATGAAAACACTAAACTTTAAAATCGGCCATGTTCCTCCACAGGAACCTGACATGATCGCGTTAATTGTTCCCAATAGGGGTTTGTTGAACATCTGCAGCAACAGCGCTACCTCCGGATGGTTTACTACTAGGGGAGGAAGAACCCAGCGCGCATGCGTGGTTCATCGGACAAGATGGCGACGAGCAATGGTGGAGGGATGGAGGTGGACGGCGCCGGTATGTGTCTATTAATACCCTTTCAGCGGCTAACACCCATTAATATGCTAGCCAATGTGGTGTTAAATATACCTTTGCATGTTTCGCACTTCGCGTTCATAGATCCTACATCAAGGATCTGTACAATAAGCGCGCTAACACACACATACACATACACATACACACACACACACACACACACACACACACACACACACACACACACACACACACA
>JAOPJO010000002.1:17810075-17820140 GCA_027123675.1 Molva macrophthalma
CCCGCCCCCCGCCCCCGCCCCCCCCCCCCCCCCCCCCCCCGCCCGCGCCCGCCCCCCCCCCCCCCCCCAACAACACAAGGCGGTCAGGGAGCGGAGACCCCTGGGTGATGGTCCTGGCAGAGGCAACACAAAGGGGTATGAGCTCAGGATTTGGCCCGTTTGTTCACACCCCAGGTAAATACTCAGTCTCCGAGTACGAGCATGCGCAGTGGCGTGTAAACAAAGAATTAAAACATGGATTTGCTCATTTTTGGGCACTATTGTAAAAAACTTGGTTGCCAGGGCAGTTGGTACATCCTTTTATGTCAATGGGCTGCCAACTGCCCTGGTCATAACGCACCTACACCCCTAGAGGTGATTAGTTGGATCAAAAACCATGGCTGAAATACATCTGGACACAGACATGTCAACAATTGGCCTGGGGTCTTAAACCGGCCAAATCCTTTAAGATGCAATTTTCTTTGTGAAAGTTATTAAGGAGCAGGTAGGGGTTACCACAGGTAACATTACATTCCCATTATTACATTACAAATTAACAAATTTCCCCTCTTTTCCATTAATCTCACACACATGCACACCCACCCACCAAGTGTTCACCCCGGCCCCACACACCTCATGAGCTTCATGTCGATGGGGGTGAAGTGGGTGGGCGGCTGGCGGCAGTGCTGGTGCACGTAGGTGATGTGCTGGGCGAGCCGCAGGTCCGCCTCGGAGTCCGGCTTGTCCTGGATCAGCCACAGCAGGTCGAACCGGGACAGGAGAGCCGCGGGCAGCTGGATGTTCTGCTCCAGGGTCTTGCGGGGGTTGTAGCGGCCGTACGCGGGGTTAGCCGCAGCCAAGATAGAGCAGCGGGCGTTGAGGGAGGTCATGATGCCCGCCTGGGAGGAGAGACCAATGGGTCAAAGGTGAACTTAAAAATAAAGAGTACGCTTTTTTATATCTGACTATTATGGGGATACTTGTGGAAATATGATGCACATTTCAAATTAAACATTGCGAATTAATTTCAATTTTACCATTTAATTCGACTGAATCCTGCAAAACCCAAATTTCCAAACTGGAAACCATCAACAGAGCACATTCAAGGCCCTCCCAGCGACGATTGGTTCAGAGTGTATTTACCTTGGCGATGGAGATGGTCTGCTGCTCCATCACTTCATGGATGGCTGTGCGGTCTGCGTCCGCCATTTTGTCGAACTCGTCGATGCAGCAGACGCCCTGGTCGGCCAGCACCAGGGCCCCTCCTTCCAGGGTCATCTCCCCGGTCAGGGGGTCCTTCATGACGGCCGCCGTCAGACCCACCCCGGAGGAGCCACGGCCTGTGGTGTACTGACCTGAGGGAGAGACAGGGAGGCTACAGTCAGCCAATGGCTCGTGTAATGCTTCATGAGTAGCCAACTGGGTGAGGAGTTGTGCTAGAGAGGCCATGATTAAATACACAGCGTTACATTTACATTTTGCAGACGCTTTTGTCCAAAGCGACTTACAACCATACACACATTCATACACACCAACGGCGGTGTCAACCATGCAAGGCGACAGCCAGCACGTCGGGAGCAGTTAGGGTTAGGTGTCGTGCTCAGGGACATCTCGACACTCAGCTAGGAGGAGCCGGGGATCGAACTAGCAACCTTCCAGTTACAAGTCAATCTGCTCTACCGCCTGAGCAACTGCCGCCCACGTTGAACTCAAAATAAAATAAATAAAATTGAAAAACACAATATCGCATAAATAACCTATATTTTTACACCACGATTACCATTTAATTGGATATTAAAACACTGCATTCGTTCATGAACACCAACTTACTGCGAGGGGCCAAGCGGTCGATATAACACAGCAGCTGAGACTTGGCCACGCCAGGATCTCCCATCAGACAGATGTTGATGGTTCCTGGAAACAAGTTAAATAAACCATTCTAAGTATGTGCACACACATTACACAGACATAACGTAATCTAGATTGTCATAGTGCATTAACGCACAGCGAGTGTACTCAATACATAACCTTGCGTCACCTGCTGGTTTCAAATCATTTACATACACGTGCCTCGTACCTTTGTGCGTTGTATTATCGAATATAATGTATATTTTGATCGACATTTTTCTTTCCACAGTTGCTGAGCAGAGCATTTGTAACTGAATCAATGTGCCCCGGCGTTCGTAAAGTACTATTTCCAATCTTGGAGATTGCCTCTTGTCATGGGATGTTACCTCTGATCTTCATGCCTTTGGGGGCCTGCTGCACCCCCCCTACGAGCAGCAGGAGTAGGGCCTTCTTGACGTCCTCGTGGCCATAGATCTCCGGGGCGATGGAGCCCGACAGCTTCTCATAAAACCCATCGGCTGCAAAACACAGCAGATTACGTCATACATTAAAGTCGTGGAACTCTACGTCTCTGTGTGGGGAACCATTTTATGTATGACCTCCTGCTTGGGGTCCAGAGACGAAGTGGCGTAAACAAACAAGATCGTGATTAGATGTCCATCAACTCAAGCCAAACTACATATTAACTGACAGGGGAACGTAACAGTCCTTAAATGGGTGTCTAGATACTAATGCCTGTCTGGGATAAATAAAGCGCATCACATCTTAAGACAAATACCAGTGATGTCCCGCATCTCTTCCTCGGTCAGATCACCGGTCCCCAGCTCATCATCCTCAGTTTTATTCATGAGCGTGATGCCGTGTGCCTCCAGGTACGTCTCTGACAGCAGACCCTGGGAGACAGGAGGAGAGGACAATACCAACAGTCACACAACAGGGCCCCCATTTGACCACCAGGTGTGATGAATTAGTCATAATCACAAACCGTATGACAACCGGTCAGCCTACTCAGCGGACTGAACCAACAAGCTGATCCATCAAGCACGCATCTGGGTGGACAGGCCGACGTGTGACAGCACTATCGGGTAAATTTTGAAACGCAAACCTGGTGGTATAATAGGGGCCCTTCGAATACATTTCCCTCCCAGTGTACAATCTCTCCCTTCAGCGGTATAGGTGCCGAAAGAGATCCTTCGCCCCCACCTCCCCAAGCAACCAGTACTGCAGCTACTTCCCATAGAGAACCCAGCACAGACAACCCCAAATAAGCATGAAACAAGAGGTTCTAGAGCCCGTACCTGGACGGCCTGTTTGAAGCCGGTGCGCAGCAGGGGCAGGAAGACCCCGGTGATGGCTACGTGGTCGCCCGGCTGGGTCACGCGCGTGTTCTCCCCGCGGGCGTACACCGCCATGCTCCTGGGGATGTTCCCCACGGGCACCTGGTCACTCTGCAACCACACGGAGGAGAGAGGGAGCCATGTCATGCTGCACAGAACACCTATTGTGAAGTTTTCTATTGTCATTCTTATATTCCTTTGACATTTTTTAATCATCTCAAATTATTTTACTGTCTTGTAATTCTGCTGCGGTGACATGCAAATATCCCATCTGGGCATAATAAAGTTAATATTTGTCCCTTTCTGTGCTAGAAAGCATTGTCAACAGCTTAAGTAGGTAGTAACCATTTATAGATCGGCATCGTCTAGTTCAGCAGACGCTTGTGTCCAAAGCCATTCAGCCACAGGTCATTAAGGGAGCATGGGGCTCGAACGCAGTTCCCTTCGGCTGGGAGCGGAAAGCCTAGCCACTAGACCGTCCTGCCTATATTGACAGGGCTCAATCAAAAACCCTGAAGGTCCTTACGTGCTCCTGAATGCGAAGCTCCTGGAACTTGACAAACTTTGAGCCTCTGGTCTGCAGGTAGAGGCGGCCGCCGGACTTGTTGGTCACGCACTCCTGGCTGGGGCACATGATGAGGGGCATGAAGGACGGGGACTGAATCTGGAGGAAGACGACATGGTTGTTAGGGATACGGGTTGCCGTGGGCGTGTGGATTGCATGTCTCGACCGACATCCACACAAAGAGTGGGTATTTGGGTCTTGCCACAATGATTCTGAGTGCTGCTACTAGGACAGGACAGGACAACACTAATGCAGATACGCTGAAATTAAAATTTAGCCACCATTTTTGTGATAATTTACTCAGGCTGCCATGACGTGCCCTGATGGGAAACACTTTAACCCGTCTTACTGGCTGATAGGTCTCGGCACCACACTGGTCGCAGGTGTAGGTAGCAACAGCCATCATGGGCTTGACCTCGGTGGCACGGGTCACGATGCCTCGCACTGAGACAAGATTGCCGATACTGTCGGCGCGTACGTCCCGGACAACCTTGGGTTTGGACGTTCCAGGGGTCTTGAAGTACACCTCGCTGTGGATAGAAAAACAAGTGGTTTAAAGTTATGTTTAAAGGGCCCCTATTTCATGTGTGTGGGTGATTGTCATTAACAGCCATTTCAAGATCTACCCACTGGTGAAATCACAAGTGGGAGGGTCCAAAAAGATGTATGACACGTAAAAAGACTCAACTGGAGCCTACTAGCTGTTACAGTCCACTAAGGAGGGGATCTTTCCATCATACATCTGGGTGGACCATACCACTTGGCAGGTCACTAAAGGACAGAATTGAATTAACCATTGGAAAAGTGGCCTCACAATCTTCTCATTAGCTCAGCGGGGTACTGGTTGCGAGCATCCCTCGTGTCTGCAGGGTCACGACCCCTCTGTTCCATCATCAACCTGTGTTCAATGTACACATCCAGCGAGTCTCTGGCAACAATCTGAGGGAAACAAAGTGCTAGATTAGTGAATGTGTTTGTGTTCGTGTTCCAAGTGAATGTGCTTGTGTTCCAAGTCTTTAAATACGGCACTGTAGATTCACTACACCAGATTGAATATTACAAACAAGCTAATCTCATCGAATGGAATACTACCACATTGTTGTGAAAATTGGAACTGACATGTGCTTTAGTAAAGAACAAGTCGTGAAAATTGGAACGTACTTGTGTTTTCGTAAAGATCAAATCCTACCCCCACTTACATCCCTCTCCCGCCCCCCATCAATTTAATCTCTCTCCCATGTGTCCCCCCGTATCACTTGGATCTCTTCCATGCATCTACCCCCCCCCCCCCAATCACTTACATCTCTCTCCCTGTACTCTGGCAGCAGCTCATGGATGCTGTCTGCGAACAGGCCAGTGTAGCGCTTGGCGTTCTCACAGATGCTCTCCACCAGCTCTGGGTCCTCAATGGCCACATCGTCCAGGTCCACATGCAGCGCCACCTGCTCTCTGTGGGCCAGTGCCACCTGCACACACCCAGAGAGACATTATTAACATACTAATAATATCAAACAATTTAATTATATTTTACAGTTCAATTTGTTGCAATGGCAGTGTATATACTGCCTTGCATAAATTACCCAACCATGTAGTTTGTCTTTAGTTAATTTACATAGAGGAAAAAAAAAAGTCTAATTCTACATACTATGTAGATTCTATTTTTGGGCCAACTGACAAAATTATTATAAAGGACATTTAACTTAAAAGCTTTTACGATCCATGTTGTAGCAAACCAAATGTATTAAAATGAATGTTTGAAAATACATTTAGTGAATTTAGGGGGGGGGGAAATATATGTAGTGGCAGCCATTATGCCTTTTTCCTACATCTTCCAAATTAAGGCTAATTATTGTATTTCTCGTTATGACAACCAACTTGAAACATTAACCTAATTTCTCTGTTTTCAATACTCACAAGCTGGGCTCCATATTTAAACACCTTCTTGCCGTTGTCATCCTCAGAGTAAAATTCCTGAAGGAACTTCTTGCATTTCTCTACAAAACAAATCCAGACACAAATAATCACAATTAACCCGACTGGAATTCAGTTGGCCATGTGTTGTTTTTTTACATTGCCATCCATTATCAATTTAGTTATCGCATATACAAAGGCCTTTCAAAAAGGTCGGATGCTTTAAAAAAATGCTGGATCAACAATAACACCACCAGCGGGCCTACAGACTGAAGCGCTAATTTGTTGTCCCACCGTCGACCCCCTTTCTTGGGTAATACGGCACACTGTAATACCGATGAGTCACCGTTGCTTACTGTAAGTACTCGCACATGTAAAGCGTGCTTGGATGGTTATCAGAGGAAACCGAATCTCTAGTTTAAGACGTGCGATTGGAATAATTTTCGGGGAAAAAAACCAAACGGATACGAGTGTAAACACAACAAGCGGTGCACTCAGTTCAGAGTCCATTTTTAGAAAAGCAAAAATATACCTACTTATCGTAAAAAGAATAAGTCCCAATATTCATAATACATTGAACACACGAAATAGTTAGCCTGCAGGTAAATAAAATGGGCTTTTACCCGGACAGGAGCCAAATGTCTACATGTTGAATAAATGTTTTTCTATGCTCGGGGATGTTATTGTAAACAAAGCAGCACATGGCTTTGTGCCTTGTCACCCAGAAACCCTTCGCGATCCCTGCGCTGATAAACTAGTCCCGTTGAAACTTATCAACATTTCAGAAAACCGCCTTTATACTGATACAACCGGGGTTCTATTTATTCCTTACGTTGTGGGGTCTCATTGTTTAGCAAGACATAGTTTAAAGTGGACGTTATACCCGACACCTAACAAAACTAGCGCAATACCCATGGATGCCATTACGAAAATATCGTAATGGCAGCCAGCCAACCCGAATTTGCTAACGCTAGCTTACACGACAGAAAACGGGAAGCTATCGCTAGGTAGCTAGAACAGCACAACGGGAGAGTAAATACGAAGCTCGTGACAGATAGCTATGCTTGGCCTCTACTTATGTTGTACATATTTCGGTGCCGTTCCTTGGAAGCTACGGCTAGGCCTATATTTATGTAATAATTGCTTTGCTGAAGGGACAATAAACAGGAAGCTAACGCTAGGTGGCTATCCGTAAGAGGAAGCTACCGCTAGGCGGCTATGACAATAAAGAGGGAGTTCTAGCCCAAATAACAGAACTCATGAAAACGCATTCGACTATATGTCACGTACTGCACGTGCAATGGATAACGTTCGAATGCACTCCACATCCATGCACTACATTAGTGCTGAACGTTTTAAATGTCGGACACTTTTAAAGGCTGTGGACCACGTGCTACCGACTGGCGCGCTGTCCTTTGTTTCCCAGATACTCATCCGGGTCTCCCAACTCGGAAAACCCACCGACATTAGATCTAACATATGACACTTAACTTTAACAAAGTTAGTCAACTTAACTTCCAAATACTATTTTACAATATAATGATACGCGATATCAGTGCCATTTAAAGTCAATAGTAATGGACAACTCCAACTGTGACGATAGGGTGTATTTAAGGGTATAACAGGCAATAAAACAAAATATATCGCCTTGAACTGGATATTTCCTGCATAAACAGATAAGGGTCAAGCGGAGTGTAGCCGGTCTTAACGCACTGGTTTGTAAGATAGGTTCTGGATGGCATTTAAAGACATTGAAGATTGTCAAATTCTTAAGATCCAGCAACTTGTTGCAGCCGTGAAACGAATCAGCTTGTTCAATGAAAACGTAACATTACCCTTTTCCGCGGAATAATCCTTCGGAGCCATGATAACTGGTCCTAACAGAAATTGGACAGCAAAATCGGAATAAGCAACGAAGTCGCTTGCTAAATTAAAAAATAGACTTTACAAGCGAAAGATACTATTATTCATTCACTTGTTCCTCCTCGGCAGATCTCCGCTCTCGTTGCAAAAACTGGCGCGAGTCTGACGTCTTAGTGGCCCAATCAAAACTACTGCTGGGACTTCTGGAGGTGTGCCTTCACTATGGCGCGAAAGTTGCGGCCGTAGCCCTGTCACGTGACTTCAATACGTCCTGCGCTGTGGCGCGAAAGTCTGCAATTTGCTAAATTAGTTCCGAGTGCATTCATATCCTGGTCAAAAGGTTATGAAAACTAATCAACGTTTTTTTGTGCAGGGTCGAACCTAAACATATATTAATACGATATCAGAATGGTTCAAAGGGATATTTAATCAACATGTGAAATGACTTCAAAAGACAGCAAATGCAGATTAATGCAGAGAAAGGCCTAGTTTAATTATGCTCAACATAGTGCAAATTCAATCACAAACCAAACAAATAAAGTATTTCCCCCCCCAAAAAAACCAGAACAATACATACCACAGGGGAAAAGTAATGACAAGGGAATGAATGAACAAAGAAAAATTAACTAACATGCCAACTGCATTGTCGGAAATAACAAAAATATCTACACTTCGCCTTCCCCTAACAAACCACATTTCCCTTGACTAATGATGCAGATCTAACCTAAGGCAAATTTTGGACTTGGACATTTGTACCATGTCCACTTAATGTAAAGAAATTATTGTTTTCTATTTTTTTATATAGTCTCAATGTATCTTAATTACTTAAAACGTATAGAAACTGATAGATATTGTAAACTGACAGCAGGAGTTATTGGTTGACCTCAGTCAAACAGATCCTCAAGGACATGGGCTGAAGTTAGGCGGGTGGAAGGCTGGAGAGAGATGGGGAAGATATAGAAATTAAATAAGTCATTTCACGTCATTATTTTTCTTGCCAAGAAAATTGCAAAAGCAAGACATATTTAATAGAAAAAAAATCGGATTTTAACATCTTTTGTTATATTGTATTATTGTGGAGTTCTTCCATCTCACCAGTGTATAGCCAGAGTCTTGCTCCGAGCTGCTATCAAAGTCCTCAATCAGAGGCTCCTCCTCTGACTCCACACAGTCCTCCTCTATCAGAGACAGCCTGCAGACACGCAGCACACATCCATCAGGGTATGCCTGCCTTGGAGGTTTTATAAGATAATACTATTTTTTTTTCATCCATGACGGGTAATTCTGGAAAATATATTATAAAATGTTTTACTATTATTTTGTCCTTTTTTATCCAGAGTGGCTTACAGGGAATCCAGATAGTCATTCAGTACGGCTCCCTATTGACATGCATCTGAATTCACTGGCAGTCTTGAGCCCCCGGTATAGTTAAAATGAAAATGTCATGTTCACATAAATAAAATGGCCACCACATCGGGCTTCGATCACTGTGTGTGTGTGCAGGGTTCCCCGCCTTGCTAGTCAATCTTGCCCCCCCAATAGACCGCTGCCTACGATTCGTCAACAATACCAATGAATAATGTGAATGATTATGTGGTCCCATGCGCCTCGCCTCCTCTCACCATGACCCGTGTCATTTAATGAACAGCCCACGCATCGCAGTGACTATGTTGTACCCTGTCGAAACTGCCGTGTTCGACAGCAGTTCGATAGCTTAGCAAGCCAACACGGCCATTTGGATTTGGTTCAAAGTAAAAGGGGGCCTTTACAGGGTGAGGTGTGTTTCCAGGTCCGGTGGTGACGGTTGGGGGGCGGGGCTCTGAAGGCTGAAGGAGGCCTGGCGACGCACTTTACTCATCACTTTACGCATCTGAGGCCTGCTGGGAAACACAGCAGTACACAGCTAACGTTGGGAGCCATTCTGTGGGAGGGACTACATATTGACCTGGTTGGTAGAATCTATCCGTGAGCTGTGTACATCGGTTAACAGACCCATGTGAAACACTTGATACAGAGGCAAGCAAGAACAAGCGCCACTATAACAAATATAGTATTTTTTGTTTTATCAAAGAATTTGACAAAGCAATAACTGAAACGAAAAGGGAATACGTCAAGGGATATCCCTGGCCTCTGTCGCAGGTCCCTCCCTCTTGGTCGCCATTATCCACACATTCCAAGCATCTGCCTGCAGGCGTTGTCCCTGGGGAGAGAACGCCTGGGAACCAGGTCACTCATGAGGTGTAAAACCAGCGGAGGACGCTGACCTGCTGGAGAACTCGTCCTCAGACAGCAGTGCGGAGCGGACGCCCTCCTCCTCCTCCTCCTCCTCCTCGGAGGCCGTGGTGGGGGGACGTGTCCCGCCCAGCCCCATCACCACCGTGGAGGTGAAGTCTGGCGTGGACAGATTGCTATGGATACTGCTGCTGTCCAGCCCCGCCCCTCCCTTGGTGCTGGACAGCAAGTCTAGTAGAGAGGGATGGAGAGTGTGTGTGTCTAGTGTGTGTGTGTGTGTGTGTGTGTGTGTGTGTGTGTGTGTGTGTGTGTGTGTGTGTGTGTGTGTGT
>JAOPJO010000002.1:17907428-17918636 GCA_027123675.1 Molva macrophthalma
GCTTTTGGACTGACCGCATGATTTACACTGATAGTGATAGCCCTCTTTGCTGTGCCGCTTTTTTGGTGGTTCCCCTCCAGCCACCCACTCCTGGCCTTCAAGTGCTGCCTTTTGCAGCCTCCATTTTCGGTGACGATTAAACTCTGATGCCTGATCTGGTGACGATACTGTTGCCGTTGGCGATGACACTTGAGATGGTGGGTTACTGTGTTGCTGATACAAGGCTGACGGGTAGTATTGCTGAGAGGGGGGTGGTGGTGGCTGCGAGGACCAGCCAGGGTATGGGAGTGGTGGTGGATGACTCGTACAAGTTCCAGGCAGGAAATGGGGCTGGTGGCACATGACCCTGCTGGTACGTGGACCAGGCAGGAGATGGGGACGTTGGAAAATGACCCTGCTGGAACGAGGACTAGGCAGGAGAAGGGGCTGGTGAAAGATGATCCTACTCATGAGAAGACCAGGCAGGAGATGGGTCGGTGGCAGATGACCCTGCTGGTAAGAGGACGAGGCAGTTCTAACACTGTGGCGCTGGCGTACCACTGCCGCACCCTCCCGATTTGCCTGCTGCTGGAACTCCAGGAAATCATGTCCATGTTTCACAGGTGTAGATGGGAGCTCGGTTGCTTTTGGCAGGGAATCCTTGGACTCAGAGACCTTCTGGGGAAGCTCTACTCCTTGAAGCAAGGAGTCCCGGTCTCTTCTTTTCTGCCTTCCATGCCACCTTGAAACAAATCAATACAAAATGTTTACTATTTCAGACAAGCACAATTCCACAGGTTGTAGCTAAATCATATCATTTCTGGTAATTATGTTCAAATAATTAAATGTAATTATGTTCAAATAATTAGATATATTTATAAGTGCAGCGGTAAAAGTGAATGTAGGAAGCCGAAAAACGTATCTCACCAAGAAGACACAGTGGTGTTGTTGACAGTGACAAGCACCAAGTTGGTCTGGTCCAGGATCACCTGGCTGTCTTCCAGCAGTTGTTTAATGTAACAGCAGGTTTGCACAATGGACTGTAGAATGGGCAAGGTTTTACCCTTGCAGTCTTTTGGCCTATTTCTGGCTTGTGTATACTCTTTCAAGAGCCTGAGGGACATACATTCAGAAATGCGGTTGGTATCTGGCCTCTGGGCCGCCTGGCCATGGGTCATGAATAGTCTGAAGGAAGAAGACAAAGTTATCAATATTATACAACAGATAGTTCCGGTCTGCTAATTTAATACATTTCCGTGGAATACTGCACACAGTCACTTTAACCATACAACATAATATACAACATATTACGGCACTACATATTGTGCTGTACATTCAATACTGGTTTTTGCACAGTATTGTGCAAAAAACAACTCATATACTGTGAGTTAAAGTTAAATTGTATTCAAATGTTATTTTGCTCTATTTTATTTATTTTATGTCTAAGCACAGTTGAAGGAGCAGGCAAAGTAAGCATTTCACAGCTAGTTGTACGTGTATGACTTTATATGTGACAAATAAAACTTGAACTTCAACCAATTAGATTGAAGAGGTGTTGTATGATCACGATATACAGTACAACCCCACCCAATCTGTTACTCAAGAGTTAACAATGCTGTGAGGACATACAGAACATGAATGCATGTGTCATATTGCTTAACTGTAACATGTAATTCATGCTAATTATGATACATTTGAATAACGTGATGTGTGAATCCACTATAGGTCAGTTTACCTTTCAGCTGCTTGTTGACCAGGTGCAGAGCCGCTTCGTTTTCTTGAAGCTCTCCATGGCCCTGGCAAGGTCCTCTGCTTACATTTTCGAGTGTATTTGGAGGGAGACTTCATCATCCATGTCATGTAGCCTGGAATACAGCCGCACAATCTCAGCTATCTCTGCCGTTGACAAAGCGGTTATTGTGCGTTTGAGGTTTACCAGGTTCTCCGCCAAGCAATCAACCGCCTCCCATCCAGGAACACCTCTTGAATCCCATCTGCTGTCCTGAAAAATGAGGAGCAACCAGTGACCAATGCTGTCATTAGTCACATTATCTGAGCTGATGTGCTACGTCCAACAGAAGAGCAGACCTCAGTAAGTACACTTCTGGCTGGACTGAGAGAAACAGTTTGGAGAAAAAAGATACTTGGACCATGAAATTGCCTCAGTTCGAAATGCATTGGTCAATAAGCATGCAACACAAAAATACACATCGAGACTATTAACAATGAAACGCCTCGGTCACAGCGTGTGCAAATCAATAACTCGTCCTGAAGAATTTAAATGACAGATGATCATGCAATAGTCAGATTACCTCAGATAATGTGTCGGAAGAGTCACCATGGAGAGAAGGACTGTGAGGGGGTGAAATGTCCGACTCGTCTTCACCCTGGGGGGCTACAGGTGGGGTCTCACAGAGAATGTCAGCTGCATCACTTATCGTGACATCATGACAATCCTCCTCCTGAACTTCGACCTGCAGGTCTGGCAGAATTATGCCAAGTTCACTGTGGGGTTGAGGACCCAGCAGGTCTCCTCTGTCAGACCGAGCCAGCAGATATTCCACAGCAATGCACTCACCTGCCATAAAGAATCATTATGAAAAAACAACAACATTTGGAAGTCAGAAGAATAGACACGTTTGCACTGGAATGGGTGAGAAAAGAGAAGAATAGTTTGTTTGTTGACTGTGTTGGACTAAAGGTGTAGACCCAAGGAGAATGGCGTCTCCTGTTGTATCTTACCAGTGGGTCTCCCAGGGGGAATGAATTCTGGCAATAGTGCTTGACCGAGGACTCTGTTGCTGAGGGAATTTATGTTGGACATCAGGCGGACATGGTAGATTCTGGTGTGTGATGCACCACTCACATCCACAGCTGCATGGGCTCGGTTCATGTTCCATCTGGATCCACCCTCAAGCATGTACATCTGTGTGTGCATAGCATTACATCTCCACCCTTAAAAAATCAAAATGTTTGAAATTATTGAAATATTAGTTGCATTTATTAAGTGATGATACACATTTCTTGAGACTTAGTAGAAAATTGTTTTAATGACTACAATTCAATAGCAGACATGTGAAGGATATGAATCATGAAAAAGATATCTAATTTCTTCTTACCTGGGATAAAGGAGCACTGGTGCCGATGAAAGCTTTACACAGAAGATGACCCTCTGCCACATCTCAAGACACCCAGGACCTTGTCTCCCTTTTGAGCCCAGTTTGGTGTACAGTTCAACACCAGCTGGATCTTGGATGCATGTCAAGTGCTTCTGTTGCCCCTCCCACATGTGTGCCATGCTGTCAGGGTTTATCAGGCATACACCAGAAGTGTCTGTCAGTTCCCACATGGACTGCAGCAATCCTTTGATCTGGCTACGGGTTCTTCTCCTTCTGCAATGCTTTGCCAGTTCACTGGAGCTGATGTTGGCCAGAATTTGCATCTCTGTAGGAACATGACCAGCATGCTTTTTCATCAGCTCTGATGAAAAAGCATGCTGGCCAGGTAAGAAGAAATACTCCATTCTGAAAGCAAAATGTATTGTAAATATAAACTGCACGAATGTACAATTTTGAAGAAAATTTTATAAAATTGATGAGAAAGAATGCCTCTCGTCATGTTCGTTGCAAACGGCAGCAGCTTTGATTAAATGAACGGCCGCTGGGCGGCGCTGTGTCACGGCTGAAGGGCTGGAGGTGGAGCTTCAATGTAAACACGGAACTAACGTCGATACCGCAGGCGAATGTCTGCAGTATTTCAGCAACAAATAGTTTCGTCGCTTACTGAGATCAGTGGAGCAACAATGAAGAGCTGTGCACTTATTTTGGTAATGGCATGCCTTGCGCTTTCAACGCAGGTGACTTGTAAATCAAGGCGCTTGACTAAGGTGAAGGTAAGGAAGGACCCGTCATAATTTACCGATTTCATAGTCAAATTGTGTATAAGTGCTGTTCGTTCGTGTGTGTGTGTGTATGTGACCATTGGAGCGTCTGTTTGCGCAGCTGGTTGGCTTTGATTGGAAGAATTGCGGACAGCCAGATGCCCCGGCGGTTTTGAAGCAACTGGAGTTGTCGCCAGACCCCATCGCTATCCCGGGTGACCTCACCGCGAGTGCTTCGGGCTCCACTTCTGTACAGCTGGCCTCTCCACTCTCCGTAAGTAGACTGGTCCGCTGCTTCTGCACTTCATGAGGGAGATTATTTTATTCATTACAGTTATTGTTGTCGATTAATTGTCACGATGAATAAAGTAACGTTAGTGTAGAATAACCCACGAGCACAAAACAAAACGTTTAGCAGTCCCTTGGTTGTCTTGTTAAATTGTTTTTCATTGTAATATAGCCGCTTGTGTCATTCAAGCATTTGTGTTATTCAATTAAATTTTATTGTATTTGTATAGCCCTTAATCACAGGTACAGTCTCAAAGGGCTTAACAGACCATATCTTAGCCCTAGCCCCGGAGAGGGTAAGAAAAGACTCCCATCATTAGCAAGGAAGAAATCTTGAGAAGGAACGCAGAGTAGGGGATCCCTCCTTCCAGGGATGGTCAGGAGTGCAATGGGCGCCATAAATGACATGCATACTAACAATTTTTTTTAAATCATTAAGTTAATGAAAGTTAATATAAATAAATAATGTCTATGGTGATGGGGTGCTGCCCTGTTAACCGTAGAGGGAGTCCAGGCATCCAGTCATAGTCACCGCAACACAATAAAATAGATGGAATAATGAATTAGAAGGGGGAAGGTGCACACAAAACATGTAGACAACTGCTTATTTAGTGACTACACAAACACGCATCGATACAATCAGAAGAATTCACATAGTCAAACACAGACGCTGACACTCATCCACGCATTCAGCATCAGTCCCGGCAACTGCAACAGCAGCTGGTTTGGCACCCGTAGGTGACAAACGAAAGAGTGAAGAGGTAGGTTTTCAGCTTTGCTTTGAATATCTCGGCAGAGTCAGCTTCCCTGATTACAGGTGCAGACTATTCCATAGATAGGGCGCTCGGTAGGAGTGCTTGGTGCTTGCTGTTGCTTGCTGTTGCTTGCTTCATCAGACGGTGAAGACAAGGAGTCTGGCAGGCATCAATTTGTTTATAACTCATGGTACTGAAGTATATGCTTCATTATGCAGAACAGAGAAACATATCTGTTCTGTCTCCATCTTCAGAGCAGTGAGGGCTTTTGTCCATCACACTTCCGTTTTGTAAAAAAGCAACACGGTTAGGTTACTACTGTGAGCCTCATGTGGAACTCAGTGTGGCTTATGCCTTGTGTCTGTGTCTGTGTGGGTGGTCTTCTATCAACCACTCGAGTGTTACTTGAATCATTGCAAGCTAAACTTCACATGGTCACATGGTTTAACCCCAGGCTGTTTTGGAGCAATATGGTCACAAGTCCATGGATTATTTTGTTTATCTTTGTTGTTTCCAAGTTCCACACGATCCAGTCGGACTTTACCACTGTGTGGTAACACAATTTGCAGATTAGTGTGTATATTTCAAACATTTGGCGAAAAATCCATAGCTTGAGTTAAGTCTCTTAATGACCTTACCCTTGGAATTGCTTGTATATAGTTTTGCTAGTTGACGTAGTTTTTGCCCATTTAAATGGTTCAATTGGTTAGAACACATGCTTTATTGTTATAACGCTTCAAAAAGCAGAAACTACAATATCACAATGTGGGAGTGTGTGTGGATGATGGCTGGTTTAAGCAGCCTCTCCTGGCCGAGACTGGTTGGACTCTGGGGCTGGGTGAGGCTGCTCACCTGTTGCACATTGAGTTATCAGTGGGCACAGTCTTCTAGACTGTGAGGGTAGAAACACCTGTTTTTGCTTTTAGCTGTTTCAGACCATAGAACAGACTTCTCCATATTTTAAACCATTTCCTCTGTTCTATAGTTCTAGGTCAAAGTGTCCCACAGTGTCATTTCTCTTACTTGCATACGCACTACAGTTACCATGCCTATCATTCACTGCATCCTTTCTCAACTGTCTCTTTCCTCGAATGTCATATGGAAACCATTTGAATGAACCCCTGCTTTGACTAAGCTGGAGCTGTGTGACTAGGCGAGCAGGTTTGAACTCTGCTGGTTGTGTAAAACATCCAGCTGTCTTATCTCTCTTGTCCCATCATTGTCTTATTCTCTCTTCATCTGTTCCTTTCCACACACACACACACACACACACACACACACACACACACACACACACACACACACACACACACACACTTCACACACTTTCTCTTTTACCATCTCGCTCTCTTTCACTGTTCCTTCTCCTGCATCACCTTCTTCTCCTCTTGCAGGTGAACCTGACTTTGGAGAGGGAGGTAGCGGGATTCTGGGTGAAGATCCCGTGTTTGGACAAGTTGGGCAGCTGCCACTACCAAGACGTCTGTTCCATTCTGGACCAGCTCAT
Source organism: Molva macrophthalma (assembly GCA_027123675.1). Lineage (NCBI taxonomy): Eukaryota > Metazoa > Chordata > Actinopteri > Gadiformes > Lotidae > Molva > Molva macrophthalma. Next base: position 17,913,838 of record JAOPJO010000002.1, read on the forward strand.
CCCCCCGGGCCAGGACTGTCCCGAGCCACTGCACACCTACGGCCTGCCCTGCCACTGCCCCTTCAAAGCAGTGAGTCCATGTCGCTGGTGCTCACCGATCGCATGAACGGCGTCATTATGTTCATGCATTAGTATTAGTCAGGAAGTATTACATTGTTGATGTATATCCTGAATTTTGGCATGCACTTTTTCAGCTCATGCCCAGTTAATTGAGATCAAATGACAAGGACATTGTCAGGTGATGACGTCTGAAAATACATTTGTTTTTAGTCTTGGTATCAAACATTGAATGTAATGAACCAGAGTTTGATCTCAATCTTGTTCTACATGAAGCGGGTCTCCCTGCCGATGTCGCAGAAATCATTGTGGAAATGTTTGTTGGAACTGAAACCCCTTGTCGCTTCACTTTAAGTTAATATGGAAGTTTTTATTGGACTTTATTATGCGTAACACACAGAAGACGATTCACGTTTCGTGTACCGCGATCCACAAATATTTGGTAGTGCCTCGTAAAATGATATCCACACCGATATTTAGCCCTCTATAGGTGTATGCTATGTACGCAGCCAGATTTTGCAGATCAGCTGCGGTACACATTGGACAAAACTCGACGAGATCCACAAATGCGTATAGACGACTTCACATGTCGTAATCTGTTCTGAAAGTAAGTGTGGCTATAATTTTAGAAGACACAAGTTAAAAAGTGTATTTGTGGATCTTGATTGCAAAGCACAAGTGAATAATTCTTGTGGATTGCGGTACACGCAACGTGAATCGTCTTCTGTGGGTTACGCATATTCAAGTCTTGCGCATTCACATTTTACAGCTGAACAGTGGGACATAGTGAAAGAAATCCACCAAGAAAATTTTGCAACTCACAAGAGCCATGCGATCCACAAATGTGTAAATGTGAGTGTGGATCTAATTGTACAAGACACAGGCGGACATTATGTATTTGTGGACCGTGTAATATCCGTGTGAATAACATTTTACGAGTCACAAGTAGAAAATGTGCATTTGTGGATCGCTTAATATCCGTGTGGATATCATTTTACGAGGCACAACTAACATATATTTGTGCAACATATATTTTAACATATATCGTGGTACACGAAGCGTAAATCGTCTTCTGTGGGTTATGCAAAATAAAGTCCAATAAAAACTTCCATAAGTTAACCTTAAGTTTTCAGTTGTCATGCGACTTGGGTTGTTGAGGAGAATCGCAGAACTGAAAGCGTTGAACTCCGTGAAAGCAGAGAAAAGGGAACATCATGCGGTTCAACAAGAACCTTTTTAGAAAACATGCATGCTTCAATGGAGCATTCAATCAGTATTTGAGTAGCTACCAAAAATGTTCTGCAAGACCAGGTTTGAAAAAGCAATAACTAAACAGAGGGCAGAGTAGCTACAACAGGAATCTCAACAATGAATAGATTGAAAATATGAGTTAATATACTTGTATCGTTTATCATTTATATATGTGGTAGTTCCATCGGAGATGGTAATAATGTAGAACGTTGAGAATGTTGAGATTTCCTTTTGGATGGAATTCTACTGAAGCAGGCAGAAGATTTATAGTGTTTTAAGATACACTTTATTACATAGATGCGAAACTGAAAACCACCACATGCATAAAGGAAATATGACAACGCGCTTGAAAGAGACACAGGCAAACACATCTTGAAGCAGAAACAAGAGACACCCTGTTTTAAAGCATCTTTACTGACTCCGTTCTGACATCTCCCCGGTCCCCCAGGGTACCTACTCTCTCCCCGAGTCCGACTTCTACCTGCCGAACACGGACCTGCCGTTCTGGCTGACCAACGGCAACTACCGAGCCCAGGGCTTCCTGGGGGCCCAGGGCAAGGAGCTGGGCTGCCTGAAGGTGGCGCTGTCGCTCCACTCCGGATAGGATCAGCGCTGCCCCCAGGACGGTCCTCCTGGGGGGGGGTTGGTTTACTCAGCACATTTCAATTATTTCAATAATGGAACCAATTTATGATGATGTTTTGTATTGTTCTGTTAAAAACAACATTTTGTGATTGTTTTTTCTATTTTTAAGATTGTTGAAAAGGAAGATGCGGGATTTGCACAGGGAAATGACAGTGAGTTTACACATTAATTAGTGTAAACTGACTCATTAATAAACAAAGTTATGAGTTTATACATTTGTTAGAAATCCTTGATGCGTGGTATTTTTTCTGTAGCTCATTGACACCAAAACCTCTCCTTGGATGTATGAGTTGCACACACTTTTTTGGTTACATTGGGAATGAGATAACTCGACTTTGGTGTGAAAATGGGCAGATTTTTGCTGCATTTGATGTTGAAGCCAAGATAGAATTGAACTGGTCTTTTATATTAGCTTGTTTAGCATGCGTAAGCTGCTTAGCTCAGGCAGAGGGAACAGCTAAAGCTGCTCAGATTTAAAAAGTAATATACATATGCTAAATTCTCCATTAACAGTAAAGCTTAAGGCTGTCTGAGCTTGTACATTGACTCTTGTTTTAAGTTGATCCATAGCCTACTATAACGTTAAGCATTTTTTAAGGGAAAAGCTGTGTTTTAATTTTAACAGATTCCCACACACATTGTAGCCTATACTCATACCAGTTAACAGACAAGTTGTTAATATTCCAGATGGTGTTTAGTTTTACCCCGTAAGATGCTTTCACCTTAAGAAGGATATATCTTAGTGCATCACAAATATACATTAAAGGGGTGATATTATGCCAGGGTGTGAGTGTGATTAGCCATTACAAGCCGTTTGAAAATCTGCCCTTCCCTGTGCCTTAGTGACATCACAAGTGGGAGTGTCCACCTAGATATATGCAGGATAGATCAGTCTACCAGCCTACCCAGTGGACTGTAGCAAATGGTGCAGATTTTCAAACGGCTTGTGATGGTTAATCACACTCACACCTGGTGGCATAATATCACCCCTTTAACTCTCACTGATAGGGCTGTATACAGTCTCCTCTTTTCTATGCTTCATTGAGCATTACTACCACCTGGTGGGCTGTGATTGAACTGTGTGCTTGGATTTATGGTATTATAGAAGCCGATTTTTTGGGATGTTGGTGGAAGTAGACCTAGATCAGTTGTGCCACGTAAACCAATATCAATTCTTCTCAATTCCAAGCATGTATCTATAGATGCATGCTTGAGAAGAATCGATGTAATGAAATGAATGGTGTTTTTTATTTATCTAAATGCCTTGATTAGATATCTTGAGTTCTCTGGGAAGCCTGCTCTGTGCCAGTGTAGATGATGTGTTCATTAATTCAAAACAATCACGATTCTTCCATTATTCATGAAATCACCTGTAATCATAAAATCTATTTTTTTTAAATGTTAATAAATAATATAAAAAAGACCCATTGTTGTGTATTTCCATATGTATTTCCATCATGCTGTTTATATCCCGATGCTGTTAAGCTATATGACCACCAGGAGAAGTAGTTCTTCAACATTAGCAATAGATTGCATTAGCACTAGCTTGAACGATATTCAGTGTGTGTGTGTGCTTTTGTGTAGTACCACACATATCCATCTTCCCTACACAGTGCTATATGCTTACGATAAATAAAGTACATAAGTCTCTCTCTCTCTCTCTCTCTCTCTCTCTCTCTCTCTCTCTCTCTCTCTCTCTCTCTCTCTCTCTCTCTCTCTCTGCCTCTGCATTCCGGTCATTCCTGATTTTCCAGGGTGTGATTCCAGGTTAAGAACTCCAGATGTGTTTAAATTCCTCCCCCCTATGTGTCCATGCTAGATTTATGGTACATGTGTATATATTGAAATATCATATATATATTCATAGTCTTGAAGCAGATGTTTATAACAGTATGTTCTTATTCTGTCAACACTAGATGTAAGCATACAAGTTTCCTTTCCTTTACCCAACACTGCATGCAAACTGACAAAATGACACACTTGAGGAAAATGACCTTGAAATCTCAATTTCTCTCTGTATCTGTTATTATTTAGCAGACACAATCATCCAGAGAGACTTACAGCGAATGATGTCACTACTATCTGCATGAGGTATTGGTTTGGCGTCTTGCTGAAGGATGCCTGTAGCTTAAGCTATGGGCACAGGGGGATTGAAACCAGTATCTTTCAGCCTACCCCCACTATCCTGGGCCACTATTTGAAAATGTCTATTATTTATATGTGCCCTATAGGGCCTGTACCAGAATTCATCATGGGAGTTTTTGTTGGTGCCACGCCACCATATTGAGAGGACTCAAGAGAGTTGTAGAACTGTAGAATCCTAAATCAACATAAATATACCATAACCTAGGCTAATAAAAACTTTGTTTTAAAATATGTGTCTTCCCATAATAACAAATGATCAATGCTCAATGCTTCTAGTCTTCCAAAATGGAGGCTGGCATTGCGATGTGACGTCACGATGTACGAGGCCTAAATTATTTTTTATATGGGTGGCCAATGCCGCTTGTGATGTCACCAGAGGGTTGATTTTGAAATGGGTTAATCAACATCACACCTTATGGTAAAATAGGAGCCCTTTAAAACCAATAAGCTTCAGGTGAAACACTGGTGCTTGCTCCGTCTGCAGAGCGAGAACAGTTTACAAAACAGCCCGCCAACCGCCCTTCCAGCCCTCTAATTCTTAGGTTAATCTTCTGCACAATAGAGCGGGGCTATTTCTGGAGCTGCCTGTGTTTATAGGAGGAACTAACATCCAGCACCTTACTTTCTCTCTCACTCACTCACACACACACACACACACACACACACACACACACACACACACACACACACACACACACACA
>JAOPJO010000002.1:17964522-17978362 GCA_027123675.1 Molva macrophthalma
GTGTGTGTGTGTGTGTGTGTGTGTGTGTGTGTGTGTGTGTGTGTGTGTGTGCGTGCGCGTGCGTGTGTGTGTGTGTGCCTGTGTACGGTCACAGGGTGTCTCGGGGGAGTGGATGTCAGAACTCGTGGAGGGGATTTCCTCCACTTCAGTGTATTCCTGTTCCACCTCTCCGACTTTCTCCTTCAAACACAGAGGCCTGCCATTAATGGAGGGGTATGACTCCCCTTCCCATAATTACAACACAGCCTTCCGGATGGACATTTTACATAGCTACGTGGTTTGATAACGGGGAAGGCGATAGATGCCGGAAAATGTGTATTATGCTGTTATTGTGGGAATGTGATGCCTTCATTGTTCTGGTCCATTTAACCAGTTGAATACGTTTCAAAGTGAAGTTAGTTTACGTTTGAAAATCAAGTATAAAGAAACGAACAGTCAAAAACATTATCGCTGCAATGCGTGGATAAAACGATATACATGAATGGAAGCCATAACATGATGGTGATTCATTCTCATACCTTATCCACTAACTTTTATTTGACACATGGTAATAAGAGATCCGACCTGACAGCTCCTGGCGTTATCTAAAGAAAGGTGATTGATGTGACAGACTACAACGACCTACATTGCACGAAGTAAGTTTGCACAGTGGGACATCACGCAGAACTAAAAAAAACAACTAGTCATACTTCTGTCTGCTTTTTTTAAATACCTGACTCACGACACATGAGATAATAAAACCGACCCCTTGATTTGCCCTAAAATGCCTCCATTAGGATCAACCGTGTGTTCCCCAGCCCGCCAACAAGTGATGCGTGCCGGCTTGAAAAAAACGACCCGACAAGATTTGTAGCCGAAATGGCGAAATTGCCTAGGCCCTTGGTGGTGCCATGCCCAGACTCCGTGCGAGAGGTTTGATTTAAGGTCTCCATGACAGCCTAATGAGCAGTTGGCAAGACGCTTTATAGACTGGAAGAGCTCGTTCTCTCTGGCTGGCGGAGGAGGCCCCTCGACGCCGGTCCGAGGTCAGTTTTACGGGTCCCGGGTTGGCGCGGAAGGCCTGGCTTGGGTGAGTGGGGACCGATTCCAGGTCAGCGCCCCGGGCCGGTTTTACCTCCGCGAGTGTCGTGTACTACCGCCACCTGCACGGACGCCGCTGATTTGCTGGGAGTCAGCGGAGGGAGAGGAGGGGGTCGGCGCTCAATAACAGGGTGCTGCCAGGCCGGAGGACTCGAGGGGAAATTGATTGTTGTTTTTTTATGAAACAGAAAGAGCTCTAATTAAGTGTAATGACTGTTGAGAAATTAAATACGTGGGATGCTTTAAATGGGCGCAAGAATGATTGCGATGATTACACAGAATTAGTGAACGAAATAGCAGACGCTTTACCCGTGGTGATACATAGGCCTACATTAAGAAGAACACATCAGCTCTGTGAGCTAAACACGCAACCTTGTCTTGTGCTTTTCTCTGCATGTAATCGCATACATCTTCCTAACTCAGTGAACCGTTTAGTGGACTACATCAACACTGTATAAAAAAGCAATTTAATCCAACCTTTATGTAAACTTTCAATATGAATTTAACTTCTCTAATATTGTTGGTCTCTGGAATTTAAACAATAAGCTACTATGAAGTAAAATTCAGTTCAGAAACTGAAAATGATCACATAACCACACGCTCACAAGCACAGAGAAACACCGACACAAAAACACCCACACATACACACACACACACACACACACACACACACACACATGGGGGCACACACACACGCACGCACACACACACACACACACACACACACAGACAGAGCATCTCTTGCTTGCTCATGCAGGCGACTCACAGCAATGTGGTCAGACTTGTTGCGCCAGTGAACGAGACCAAATGAAAATATATAAACACCAATTACAGTTATATTTAGAGTACAAACAGGTATTCACACTCATAACGAACATGTTGGCATGTCAGCTTTCAGTTGCCATAGCAATGGAAACTATCAGATTCTGGACCCCTAGAAGCTCGCTTAAAACAGCTGAGCTGGCTGCTTGTTGTGTTGTCCATCATATCTGGAGAGACAGAAACACACACATAACAACTACCAAAACACACCAAAACCCCCTTTGGATCACTTTCCAAAGATTTCTAATATGTTATAAAAATAGTCTCTTATTCAAAACGAGTGCCAGTCACAGCAGAATTGTAATTTGTCTACAAACGCAAAGATATTTGGCACTATTTTCGACACTGTGATTATGCTGTGGCCACCTGTGATGTGCCACTGTCACAGTTATATTATCAGCTGCTTCTTGCTGGGTAGTCTACATGGAGGGTCACCTGTCAGTGGCGCATCACAGGAACCGTAATAATCACAGCACCACAAATAGTACAGCTACTATCTTGTAGTAGAAATCTTATTTTGTCTTCAGAACACATTGGAAATCTTTTGAAAGTAATCAAAAGTGTATTCTCCTCACATGAACAGGAGCTGGGCTACTGTAACTCTGCTAGCCAATGGAAGTTGCCAACGGAAAGCAAATGCTAACCCAGTGTACTCCCCTTCTGGATGCACAATGATGATTTTTTTAATCAAACAAGTCTGAATCTGGGTAAGACAGGCATATACCACTTTACAGATATCTCGGTGTATCCCTTTAATAAGGAAGCCGAGAGCTGCCATGAGTGGTATAATATTTGTGTGCTTGCTTGTGATGACAAGATAATAAGTCATTATCATGACATAACCAAATTGATTTTGTTGTGATAACGACATAATAAATTGTTCTCACAACATAATTAATTTAGGTTTGTCAAATTAATTAATACTTTATCTAAGGATCACAGACATTTAGCCTATCTTTAATTATTAATTAAGAGTTACAAAGGAAGAGTCTATTTTGTATAGGGTTAGTAGTGGCCTAGGTTGTGCGTGCTTGTGCCGTTAATATTATGGTATTGTTCACACATATGGTCGGTGCCGGAACTTTACTGGTAATGTAACATTTTGCATGGTAAGTCCCTTTCAAGAATGCTGTCTATCCTGAAATTTTCTGGAGCGTTTCCTGCATGGGTTTGTGTGTGAATGGGAACAGGGATTGAAATCCCGGCAAACTTTGTACCACCAATTTCCCACCTCATGATCTAAGCCCCTTTCACACATGCAGTGTATCTAAGAAATGTTCCGGAACATTTCCTGCATGTGATCATGTGTGAATTGGAACGGGGAGCGAAATCTCGGAAAAAATCTGTACCACCAATTTCCCAACTAAAGACCTTGTGACATTTACGGAACACTGCCGGTACAGCTGTGTTGTAAATTAAAGCAGTAACAATGCCGGGAGAGGCACATAAAGGGTAACATTCGTCTTACTTACCTAAGACGCTTTCAAGTGGAGCGAGCGAACCAATCACAAGACGCTGTTTTAGCCTGTATAAGTCCTTTAATCCTGTATTAATTGTAACCCTAACCACAGACCCAAACCCTCATCCTTTATTTTGACTAAAAGTTACATTTTGTGTTAAACATCTTGACTCAAACACACCTCTAACCTCGCCATTTGACAGCTATGTAATTAAAACATAATTTTCAAACATCCAATTCAATCCATGTTCAGATGATACAGTAATCTAGATTTCTTAACGGTCAGCAGTAAAGACTGCTTTACTGAGTGAGGCAACTCAAGTGCTGCAAGTGGGCGGTGACCAATGGACGGCAGAACGAGCGATAGGACCACTTTCTAACTGGCATGTCGCCCGGCCACTGAGACAGGCAGGGAAGCTGTTGCTTTCTGTTTGCCCTGGGGCAGTTGAGGATGATGTGAGCATGTTCTGGTAAAGTTGCAAATATGAAGTTCCTCAGTCATTAATTTCCTGTCAGGGTGCAAGTCAGCACAGATGTCCTTTACCACCCAGGCTAATTATCGGCATAGAAACGGCCGCAGGCATCGGCTGTCTGACTAGTCTGTTTCTCCTGTTCACCGTTTGGTCTTTTAGGTGGTACAGTTAAAAGAGACACCAGAGGCCTCAGTGGAATTCTTTTTGATACTCAAGTCAATTGTCGGGAAACCGACAATTGGTGTGTGTGTGTGTAAGGTGGCTGCTTAGTTTCCCAGAAGTTGGAAATTAAAACTGGTTAAGAGTGAAGTTTATTGGCTTTAGTGTTGTTAATGCTCAGGAATGCCTATGAGGGGAGGGCAGGAACCAATTACTATTACTGTTATTATTACACTTTTTACAATAAAATAATACAATACAATATTTTACAACACAATATTTTTGTACTTTTGGTTCAAAAGTCACTGATTGAGTGACATCTGGTGATCTTTATGATATGATATGATATATGATATAAATCTGAATCTACGCTACCTGTCTATCATAAATTAACTGGAAAACAATGCTTGAAAGATGTAGTGGGATGACCTACATGGCCTAAATGTCTACTTACATTTTTGGAGAGGTTCACAAAACCTATGGCTGCTATTCAATGCAGAGCTATAATTTAGCCGTACGTTTGTTTACAGGTTATTATTAGTGTGGTTGCAAAGCAAGCCACACCATTGTTATCTTGTGTCTTATTATTTTCCTTATTCTTCCTCCCTATTTTCCGTAATTATCTACTCCAACATTTATTTTTTTTGACTAACACCATACCCCGACCAAAAAGTCGGACATATATCAATGCAGTGCATGTCTTCTTTTAGAGACCAACAATTGCAGACTTTTTTTTAATGAATATTTATAATATTAATATCTAATATGGAAAGTGAATGTGGCAAAAATGCTAAAATCAACCACTCCAAAGCTGAACACCTGCAAAATGTCAAATTAAATAAGCATATGTAGACCGGAAGTATGGATGTCTCCAAAAAGTTTTGTCCCGCTATGACCACAGGGGGCGCTATAACTAGTGGTCAAACCTATACAGCCGTGAACCGCGCCCCGCTTCATGAACAATTCTGAAACGTGGTATCTTGTACTTATAAAACATGCTGAATCTTTTTGCCCAAAGGACCCATAATGTCCGTCTGACCCAGGATTTGGAACACATACTCCATAGTACTGCCCGACCGTACAGTATTATTTTGGTTTTGATTCAATTAAAAATGGCTTAGTTATGGCCGATTTATGAAAACATATGATTATGCAAATGAGCCGCCATTGTTTAACAAATCCCAAGTCTGCTTCAGAGAACCCCAGAGCCCTAAAATTTGGTGTGCCCATCAAGGACCACCCCCTTAGGTCATTTGGAAAATTGTATTTTGATAGATACCAAAATGGCGTCACAGGGTCAATTTCAAATTACCACTGTTGCAGGTGCTCAGCGAGAAATTTTGTATAATGGAAGTCAATGGGGAAAAAACGCTGACTTCAACCATTCCGAGGGCAAACAACTCAAGGTTGTCAAAGTTGGTACACGTATAGAAACCGTGCTTAAGCAGGCCTCCAAAAAGTAAAGTACCGCTTTGGCGACAGGGGGCGCCATAACTCGCGATCAAACAAAAATGATCAGCCGCATTGTTAGATCAATCGCAAGTCCGCTTCAAAGCGGCCCAGGGACTTGAAACTCGGCGTGCTCGCTCATTAGCCTCACTGGCATTAGCATGTCAGCATGCTCGCGGAATATTGCGCACACGATGAGTTGGCTCACGCAACCACATGCATTTTCTTTAGAAAATGCACATGCGGCGACATGTCTAGTTTATTGAATGTAATTACATTACTGGTAGTAACTTGATTTTCTTATTTAAAAATATATTTTTTTTAAATACAAAACTCTCTGGGAACATCGCATTACTCAGAAGTAATAACTCATCTTCTAGGACCCTTTTAATTATCTTTCCAGCCTTTCCATTAGCACTTATTCCACAATGAGTGCTGATCGCAGCTAACGCAGACGTGAGTGTATTTTATGATGGGTTTTAGTGTAGGTTTTGAGTCACTCTCAGAAGGAGTCGACTGCCATTGAAGCCACGACTGTATGCACCTGGGTGGCTGCTGTGCCTAACATCATCATCGTCATCGCCATCATCATCATCATTATCATCACCATCATCATCATCATCTCTACCTTATATCGCTTGATTGGAGTTTATTAAATACTTAATGAGTTAAAATGTAACATGTGGGGGAATTAAAAGTCAATGCGCAAATGTCATGATGCTCAATATCTCCAAATATAATTATAGAAACTAAACATTTCCATTTTTTTAAAACTGCATGTTTAAAAGAAAGTTGACTTTAACTTGACAAAACACAAAATGGTTTTAGGAGTCACACTTGAGCCACAAACTGGCTAATCATTGTAGTTTAGCATTAGAGTATTTGCTCGGGTCATTTTGAATTGTTTGTATTTGAGTTGTATGTTGGAATGGTGGAAGGAAATGCACTCACAGCTACTTTGTAAAATACCACAGAACACATGCCAACCGGATTTATTGTACTTTTGTGTTGTTACATGAAAAGCCAATGATGAAAGTACATTAGAACACAAGGACTGATCAAGACACAATAGACAGAATAACACTTGGCCCAACGTAGTTGGCTTCCATCCCACGTCTCGTCACCGCTAATTAAATCTCTCTAAACAGGAGGATTTTTATATTCAAACAAGCGCCTTCTTCCTCGTTAGCGTGTACCTGCACCTAATTAAGGATACGATTCTGCAAATTTCTACATCCGTAGACTAAATTCTGTTACCAAATATTGAGCAAGTTAGCACTGTGCTAATTAATGTTAGAAAAAAGAGGGGGGGGTTGAGGGAACATCTCATGGAGGTTAATTTGCATAAATCGATGTGTGACAGGGGAGAAAACAACACACAAAGTAGGAGGCGAAGAAGACAAGCAAAGAACGCAAAATAAATGCACCTGTACTTGGGAGCATCCGACCTCGCGTGGTGGGCGGTTCCTGCCGTGGTGCCGTTGAGCGTTGCTGTGTTTCCTTGTGGCCTTAAGCCATGTGACACCGCGCTCGTCGCTGCATCGTGGCGGGGAGTACCACAGGAGGGAAATCGGGGAGAAAGTGCAACTCGTTATATTTCATAAGTACGTTTCTATTCTGAGTCCGCCGCGGAACGAAAGTGTTACATTAGAAAAAAATGAAAACCTGCAGATTTCATGGAAAAATATGCACTTTCTTTGCACCGGGAATGAATGTGTAAATACTGTATTATTTCATTTATGCTAGCTGTGTGCTAATCACATTCAAGACAAAGAGAATGAATATTGAAACAATTAACAAGTTGAGATGAACGCAGTCACACAATCTATCTGTAGTGCTTATTTTAACTTTTAACCAATTACTAAAATGGTATCTAAGGAATTGCAATTAGCTAACCAATGGGACCAAGAGGAAAGGCAATCGTTTGCCACAATCCACAATTAATTTAAGTGTTGCCGCCACTGCAACAAGAATGAGCTGTTTTATATTCAAAAACACTTTCATCAAAAGGAACTATCACCTTATAAGCCTTAAGATGTGAACTCTAGGAGTAGAATAGAGAGCACCAGTATAGAAAAGCATAGAACAGACTAGACTAACTGATAAAGGATTTGAGGTCTAGGATTTGAGGTTGGCCCAGCCAGCGATGTAACAGAAGTCTACAGGTGACTTCACCACCCATATGCAAAGCAGCTCTGGCCTGCAGACAGGTGGGACAATGGGAAATCATTTCACAAGCTAATGGAATAGAAATATCCAAATTATGTTACATTTTAAAGTGATATGATTTCGGAAATCTCACTTTTTACTCTACATCAACGCAACACTAGTTATCTTCATAGATGTATGTAATATCTTGGGGCCTTCGCGAAGCCAGAGCGTCTCTCTCAGACCCCTGTATGAAGACGCAAAGCCACAGCCATAATTAGGTAGCCAGCAGAGCTAATTTGTTTAAAAGGTACAAGCAGGTTAGGAGTAGGCCTCATCCCCCGGCTCTGTCCTTTCAAACAGTGAAACTGAGCCCTTTGTCCTCCCCTCCACCCCCCATCTGGGCTTGTTTAGCTGCAGCCATGCATGTTTAAAATGTGGGGGGGAGGGAGGGGAGAAAGGGAGGAGTATCCCACATCCTGCAAATTAGCAGGTTCATTTCCCTCGCAGAGTTTGAACAGTGGATCTTAGGGGCCGATTGCCCAGCCCAGATTCAAGGGGCCACGGTCACAGTGGTTGGCCAAAGATGGCCGCCTCCGATTCAAAGCGCTCCAGCCGGGGTTATTAAAAGCAGGGATTACCCAAATGCTCCCTGCACGGTCCGTTTAGTTCCGCCAACCTGCAGCCACGGCAACCTGGAGCCTCGGCAACAGTGGAACTCTTGTCCTGGCGCGTCGGTCGGGACTCCGTTGCTAGTGCTCTCTTTGTTTGGCATACTCACGCTGCTGCTGGTTTGTGAGTGGCGCCGGGCCGTCATCACACACATCACACACAACACATTTGCGTGTGTGCGTGCGTGCATTTTTGTGAAGATGGGCATAGCACCACTGACAAACCAGCAACGTGAGTGAAAACCATCACACACACACACGACTATACTACATGTCTCACATTGGTTTTATTATGCATTGGTGTTTATGTTTTTAGTATGGTAGGTCTTATATATTGTTTAGTATAGGCATATGTATATTGTGTAGTATAGTCATATTAGTAGTAGTTGGTTGTGAAGTATAGTCATATTAGTAGTTGAATGTTGTATAGTATTGTCATATATATGTTGTGTAGTACGCAGTATACTCCTAAAGTATGTTGTCTACATGAGTCTTGAAGTATGTTGTGTGGTATACAGTACACTACTAAAGTATGTTGCGTAGTATACAGTACACTCATGAAGTATGTTGTGTAGTTTACAGTACACTCATGAAGTATGTTGCGTAGTATACAGTACACTCATGAAGTATATTTTGTACTGTAGTGTCGTCATACAAGCAGACCCAGTGTGCCTCACAGGTGTCAGCAACAGACACATCAACATGAAGTCCCAGAGCAAAGCCATCCTTATTCACCTCCCTGCAAGAGCACCTGGCTGCTGACACAGTACTGCTAATTATATTTCCCCGTCTGTGGTACTTTCTTCTGAGAAAGCCAGTGTTTATTTCCTGCCGTGGGAGCGTCATCCCTCAGTCCATGACATTAACTCTTCTTTGTGGTGTTTTTCATTAGAAACGTCCAAGTCTCTCTCTGCTCGCTTACAAAACAACATATCACAATAAAGCACCCACCTCCGAGTCACCATTTTGGAGCAGGTTGCACAGATAACATGAGCCACCCACACTGTCAAAACAGTGTGTGTGAGAGTGTGGGGTTACTAATTGTGGGTTAGCCTTTTACCTAGAGGTGGAGAAGCTGTGCAAACAACTGGTCGGTTTGAATCCCTGACGGTGTTTATGGGGAAATGAATGCAAAATAAGAGCTCTTAGCTCCTGTCACTACAAAATAAGCTGCCTTAACTACAGAAGCTTGAGGCAGAGAGTTCACTAAGAGAGCGGCTTGAAATAGAATATAACGTAACACAAGCTGTGTGATTGAAGGATGATATATTTATGCTAGAAGATATGATATATGATAAGTACAATATGATACATTAAGCGATGGCATATATTATGATAGGAAATTATGATTTAGTATTTTGGGATTATTATTATATTACATTATTTTATATTCTGATAGATTGTATTAGAGGTAATGATTGAATTGAAAACAAAAATGAAGTTTGTTTACTACAATGCAAAGGTAGGGGCTAGCCAAATCTTTCTTCAGCTAATATACAAAACCCTCAGACTATGGTAATCAGTTAATGTTCCAGCTCCCCTATAGTTATACAGGAACCTTCACGCCACACACTACTGTGTAATACTGGTAACAACATTACTCCACCCACCACCTACCACACTACCACTCTTAAAGTTGAGCTTTGAATAGTATTGAAGCTGAATAGGCCTTTTACCCAATTCCTCCAACGTCCAGGGAGCTGCCAAAACAAGGTCGGTGTTTCTCAAGATAATGCAAAACATGTATTTTAATGGGACTCTGCTTGTGAAGGATGCCTGAACTTGTCCCCTGGGGTCAAGAAGGACAGCAGTGTCTCTCGTCTTTCTCTTCCATGTAAATCTGAACAACCAGCCCTAGACCAAGAGGGCTAATATTGTGTTTTACATAAGAGCAATGAGCCAGCACACTGCTTTGGATGCCCTTCTGCCTGCTTCAATATTCGTCTGTCTCTGCTTTCAGCTGGCACCCCTGGGACACTATACAGGGAATTATACTTCAGCAGATATGCTCAAACTAATTATGGAGTTGGGCTGTTTCCTTGCCAGACTATAACAGTGGAGGTGAGAAAATAAACTAAGGTCTAGCAACATGGCAGCTCTTTCATATTAAGCAGAATCACATGTTATAACTAGATAATGGTTTATATTCCACATGGATAGATTGTCCTATAATGCCACAGGTAAGGGTGCTATTACCTGATGTGGGTCATTCAATCTCAAACACGTGTTGTTCTTACCACTCATAATCAAGCACCCTGTTGAGTGATTTTGCTGAGATATAACATGCAAGTATTACTCAAGTATGATTTACTTTGAAATGCTTTGTTGGTGAATCTGAAACCATTCAACTTGGTAAATATAGACCACCACTGTGTTGGCATCATCATCATCCTCATCATCATCATCATCATCATCATTATCATCATCATCATCATCATCATCATGACTATGTCAAGGTCATTAATGAAAAACATTTTTATGTTGTCTTTTAAACGCTACACAGTGGCACAATTATATGGTTACTAATATTACTTCATAGTACCTCCATTAAACATTTATTTGCTAAGAGATAGAGAATGGAAGTACCTTGCAAAAAAAGTAATAGAGTAAATATTGGCAATCTAAGTGAGGAAATGTTGTGGTTTTCATAATCTTTCGGTTGAAGCTTCCAAACAGTTCATGCCATAGTGAAATTCCACAGGCAAACTTTAGGCAAATTAAACAGTGTTTGCTTTTGATGCGGTTTCAGGTAATTCATTTTCTTCCCTTCTGGGTTTCTCATTAGTCTGGTGAGACAGAAGAAGTTGGGCAGAAAATGGACGATGCTCTTCGATGGTGGTTGGTATGGACAGTATAATAACATATAATATAATATGATTTGATTTGACAGCAAACTAGCAAATGGACCATTTAGAATAAGCTTTGTGCTAGCTGCCTTAGATCATCTTTAATTTTCTATTGTCACCGATTTCTTATCAAGGTCTGCTGACCTACTATGTCAAAATAACAGCCAGAACTTGTATTTGGCTTTCATCCAAAAGGGACTTACAGTGAATTCAGATAAATGACGTTAAGGAACAGGTAGAGGATAGGGCCTTCTGCTCAGGTCAGTGATTTCCCTCAAGTCTCTTTACATTACTTAGCAGCTCATACCAACGCTAGTCAACAAACGAGAAGAGAGCATATAATTGCTTACATGTGACAAATGGGAGTTGAGAAGGGAAATATGTAACTAAATGACTGGACTGCTATAAAAAACCCTTGCTGGGAAGTGCCAATACAAGACGGTGGGTGTGAGTTTAAAGTGCTGCATCAAAAAGTTGTAATCGTAAGCATATGCACCACAATCTGTTCTGTTATTTACTGGTGTGCTAATCAGCGCGCACAGCAACATTCTCTCCATCTCTCCTCTCTCTCTCTCGCTCCCTCTCTCCCTCTCTCTCTCTGCCTCTCTCTCCATCTCTCTTTTTCTGTTCTCTTTCTCACTCACACTCTCCCTCTCTTTTTTCTTCTTTCTCTCTCCTCCGTCTTTCTTTCTCTCTCCATCTCTCTCTACCTAATACCTCCCGTTATGTCTCTCTCTCTCTCGCCCCTATCTCTCTCTCTCTCTCTCTCTCTCTCTCTCTCTCTCCCCATCTCTCTCTCTCACCCCCATCCCTCTCCCTCACCCTCTCTCTCTTTCTCTCTCTCTCTCTCTCTCTCTCTCTCACTCTCTCTCTCTCTCTCTCTCTCTCTATCTTGTGACTCTGAAAGGATTTCACAAGTAATAATTCATAGGATAATCTCACTCCATGACTCTAATTAACGCATCATTAAAGGCATAATTCAGATAATTATAATTTCTCACTTTTTAAATGAGAGACGAGAAGCGAGGAGGAAGGGTGTCTGACGAGCCAATTTAGCGAAGGAAAACAGATTCTGAAGAAGCCCAGATATAAGAGAGGGTGGGCGGTGAACACGCACCGCTCTGCTGCCGCTCACTTCTTCAAAATTATATATTTAATGGCTGCTATCATAATGTGTTCATAGCAGTGTTTAGAACAACCAGACCCCAGACAAGATTCACAGGTTGGGCACTATTACAGCGTATACCTCAGTGGGCGAAAGGTGGGGAGGCTAGAATATGTTGTTAGCAGGTGGTGATATAAAATTGTTAGTTTACTTAAGACAGTTTTTCCAAACCTTTTGGTGCTTAGGAATCCCTTTCTTGGGTCTCACGATTATAGGGTTTGTACCTCAGAATGCATCATGGGATTGTTTGTTGCAGATATTCCACCATTTTGGGGGGACTCATGGGAGTTATTGTACTGTAAAATCCTAAATAAATGTAAATATACCTTTACCTAGACCAATGAAAATGTTGTTTTGCCACGCCGCGCTTGAGAAACGTGATGGCAGTTCCAAACACAACAATACCTTCCCATAATGACAAATCATTTCACGATTAATTACAAAAGATGAACAGAAAAAACATTATTACCAACACATTAACTAACCTTCCGATGCTCCTATGCTTCCAAAATGGAGGCATTTGCGATGTGACGTCACAATGTACAAGCCTTTTGGTGACTGGCCATGCTAACGTCTTGTTTGTCTGCACATACTTAACTTCTCAGTAATCACTTAAGCCTTTTCAACCATAAAAAAGAGTTTGACAGGGTTTAAGTTAGTTCTTGAATTACATTTGTTATAGTCCTTTAAATGTAGGCTATTGTGAACTAATACATATATTTGTATTAGTAGTAGCAATGGAAATCCAGAATCATGCTGTACTCCTTTATGCAACGTTTGACCTGTGATATAATTAGCACTAACATCATCAACCAAATACATTTACTCTTATCTAATCATTTATTTCTGGGGCTTGTTTTAATCAATGATTGTTTTGCTCCTCATGTGCAGCTTTCATCTATAAAAAGATATCTGTTTTGATTTCCGGTTTGTGCGAATATGTCCCAGATTTTGTGATGTCATCAAAAGGCTATAGGTTTGTCAGACCAGCAGACATTCATATCTTCTGGCAATGGACCAATCAGTTATTCGACATCACACACACATACCCCCACACACACACATACACACACACACACACACACAATCACACACACACTCACACACACATATATTCGGCGCATGCACACATACATAGGCAATGTGGTACCTACACATACACACACACACACACACACATACACACACACACACACACACACACACACATAAAACACACCTCAGCTATCTTATCAGAGGTGTCAACAAGGTAAGCATGTCACACCTTCTCTCCATGGCACCCCTCTCTCTTTCTCTCTCTCTCTCTTCATCCCTCCATCTCTCCACCCCCAAAACACCTGTCTTGTAGAATATCAATCAACAGCAGTAAAGGATTGTGAGTATCAGGACTAAGAGGTGCACAGCGGTGTCGCCTCTTATATTTAATTAAAGGAACCAGTCATAATTGTGCTTCATTAAGCTGCAGTAATAACCAATAGAGTTCCTGATGGGTCACACACACACACACACACACACACACACACACACACACACACACACACACACACACACAAACACACACACACACA
>JAOPJO010000002.1:18038009-18061773 GCA_027123675.1 Molva macrophthalma
GACAGAGTGCATAGTAGCTATTGGAAATACAACACAAAGTTAGTAAAACAATATTTTTTAATATCATTAGACAAATAAATTGGAACAGAAAATAAAAAAACGAGGCCAAAGCAACAAAGTTCCCTTTTTCAGTGTAATCAAAATAGAGACAAAATGGATCCTGACGACAAATAACAAACAGAATTTGGAAAAATAAAAAAATAAAATGTAGACTGGAAATTAAGAAGGCATCAAGCTCACATGAGATGTCGCCAGTATCTTTATGTATTAGTTTCTTTCAATGATTAACATTTCATTTGTTAATGATCATTCAAGGACCCAATCCACTATGGAGGTAGTCATAGCAACCTGAGAACCCGCCCTCGCTCTAGCTTGCTGATCAGCAACCATTCCCAGCATGACCTGTCAGTAATACTGGGGGAGTGACCCAGCAGCTCAGCACCATCATAGCTTGGATCCAGCATGTGCCTGAATAAAAATGAAACACGCATATTAAATATGAACCTGTACAAAACATTTGTTTATTCATATTTAGCTATTTTAATTAGTTCAATCAAGTAATACAACTGAAATAAATAAAAGAATACTGAAGACCTCTGCACACACACACAAACAGCACACACCCTCCCCCACCTGGACCATCCTGCAGTGGGAGGGGCTTCTGCAGTGGCCCTCCTTGGCCTCCTCCTCCCTGACATAGATGACCTGACAGAGGCTACAGTAGAAGCCTGTCACGGGGTGGATGAACTCCGTTCCTGGAAAAACACAAAGACCAGAGAAACACATAAATCTTTTTTTTTTTTTGACTTACTGTGTTATTCCTAATCTATAATGCTTATGAAAACTGCATGGCTCTCTAGTCCTACCGACTGGGTCGTCAAGTTCCTCCAGGTCTGGACCACGTTCTGCAAAACCCGCCTCCTCTACTGTAGGAGGTGCGTGTCCAATCTTCAGTTCCACCTTGCTTGGCTGGGGTGGCTCCTCCCCTGGCTGTTGCGGCTCCGCCCCCAGTTCCATGACCAACTTCTTAGATTCTAGAACCCACTTTGGTTTCAGAACCTCTTCCCCTAATTCTACAACCAACACAGATAAAGATTGTAGAACTTTCACCTTGGGTTCCGGAACTTCTTTTGCTGGCTCTGGTGGCTTTAACTCCTTCTCTAGCTGTGGTGGTTCCAACCCCGGTTCCACAACCTCCTCTTCAGATTCGTGAACCTTCCCGTGGGGTTCCGGAGAGTTCCCCACGGGTTCTGCGTTGATCTTAACCTCTTCTTCCTCTGCTGCACCAAGAAATACATTGATATAGAATATATAGAAGCATATAATTATAGTTAAGAGGGCACGGAGTGCAGTAAAATGTGGTCACATTTGTTAGTTCTTACCAGCTGGTTTGACCAGGTCACATGTCTTCGTTTCATCCCCCTCCTCCTCGTGGGACTCCACTGGCTCCCTTTCCTTCTCCTTCTCCTTTGCTAAATCATTGTTCTCCTCATGAGGAACCTTCCCATGGTTATCAAGCTGTGAACCGATTTCCCCAATCGTCTCTGGTGGTTGAGCTTGACCCATGTTTGCTGCAGCAGAGGAGCCATAGATCACCTTGTGGGCCGCAGAGTTCCTTCCTGCTTCAGACCCTGGATGCTTCTCCAGCGTTGGCTCAGTCTTTGACTTCTTCGTTGGTGCGGCCTCCGTAGAGTCCTTCTGCTTTAGGGCAGAGGGGTGGAGCTAAACAGTGTTGCCATGACTGCTGGTAGAGTGTCATTCACACACTATGGTTGAGCTCTGCAATAACTCTTATACAGGCTACAATATGTTGAGCATATAAGTATTCCAGTAAATAGCCTACTTTCAAAGTATTTTTTTATCTCAATGTATACTATACTGATAATGTCACAGGCAGTCAGAGGTTAGCATGTAGCTATCAGATAGTTAGCCTTGAACTGTCGTTGCTAACGTCGAGCTATAAAACAACATGACCTCAGTTGTACTTAGAGAATACAGTATAATACAATGAATACAACAGCTTTACGTTTACTTCAACACCTATTTCTTTTCAATATCTAAAAGGAGAGTAACAGCAGCAAATACAAGCTGAGGTGAGGTGTTTTTACCGCTATATTAGCAGTTGAACTGGGATCTGGGGTGTCTGGCGGGGCTTCCTTTAACACCAAAGGCTCCATGTCTTCCTCTTGATTGTCTCCTGCTTCATGACAGGCCTCTTCCTGGGTCTGTGTGTCCGTCGTGGTATGTTCAGAAGGATCTTCACTGGACGTAAACGTCCCACCTCTGGTCTGTCTCGCTGCTGGCTTCTTGCTCCTCCGCGGAGGGGGGCATCTCCTGCCTTGTCCCCTGGTTACCGTAGCCCTGACAGTGCCTTGCTCCTCGGTGGTTTCTACCACCGAGACCTTTGTCACCACCACTGAGTCTGGAGCCTCTTCATCATCATCCCTATTCTGGACTTGGTCCACGGTTTCAGCATCAGAGGATTTCTGGACTACCTTCTGTCCCTTAGACGTCTTCCTAGGCAGGTTTCCTACACCCACAGGAGAGGGGTGTTTCTTGGCTTCCCTCCCCCCAGAGCCCTCTCTCTCCGTGGGTTTCTTTTCAGGGAGCGCCTCCCTAGGGTCTGGTTGTGGGTCTGGCTCCAGTGGAGGTGAACTGTGGATCCGAGCGCTTCTCCTGGTGGTTCTGGGAACCTGGTCCACTGGCAGGGCTGCCGAGGCCTTTCTCCTCCGCCTGACGAAATAGAAATACACTTAAACTTCAGTAAAAAAATAACAAAAAACACTCTTCTGTCTAAACTTACCCCCATCTGCCGGGTGTCTCTGGGGTCTCACTTTGTGATTCTGACCCGCTGGCTGGTGGTTCTGCAGCAGAAACTGAGCCCAGATCCGACCCAGTCTGCCGGTTATCTCTGGGTATAACTCTCCAAGTAGTTCCTGGGTCTGGGGTCTTGTAATCGGCCATCTTGTGTTCCTGTTTCTTGACCTCCTTCTCCTTCTCCTCCTCCTCAGCCCTATTGCAATCAGAGGGGTCTAGCATGTTCTTCACAGGATCTGTGTTTCTACACATTTGTTGTCCAGACAGTGTAGTGGTCTGACACAGGTCCACATTAGAATTGGCTGACGGCTCCTCGGGGGGAACAGGCTTCTCTCCAGGTTCTTCTTCTTCTTTTGTTTTCTCATTTACCTTTTCCCTGGCCGCGCTCCCTTTGCGACCTGCGTTCACACTAGGGACCTGTTCTTCTTGTGCTCTGGCCCCATGCAGGTCCTTACTCGGCACAGGGGGAGGCATTTCCGGGGAAAAGGGCTGCCGGTCTTCCTTGGTTTTGTTCATGTCCACACTCATGCGTGTCACTCCCTTTTCTAACACCGCCTTTTCTTGCCCCTCGTGCCTCTCCTGGGTTTCCTTGGTCTCTCCGATCTCCTTCTTCTTTGCAATGTCACCGCTGTGGCTGGAACCCTTCTCTCGGGTGGTTGAGGAACCCTCTCGCTCTTTCTTGTTCCCACTATCCCCTTCCAGATTCTTCTTGTTGAACCCTGAGGAAGTGTTGGCCACCAGTTGGACTGGTGTGTTCTTCTTCTCCCTGTCCTTGTTAACACCGCTATTTCTCCTTTTTCTGTCCTCCTCCTCTCTGGCCCTTCTCTCCTCCGTTTTCCTCCCATGCTTGTCCTCCTCTTCACAGCTCCTTCTTCTCTTCGCGCTCCCTTCTTTACCGCTGTCCCTCCCCCTGATGTCTCTCCCAAACCGGTCCACTCTGCTGTTCTCTCTCTCGCTGCTCTCCCCTCTGCGCCTTCGCCTCCTGCTGCTGCTCTCGTCATCTCTCCTTCTGTACCGGTCCTCCTCTTCGCTGCTACTCTCTCTTCTCCTGGTCTCCTCCTTTCGCCTATTTGTTCTGTAGCTGTCCTCCTCTTCGCTGCTCTTTTGTCTCTTTCTGACCAACAGTGTAGTCGATGACCAGCCATGATAGGTGTCTCTGGTTGTTTTACTTCTTAAATCTGAGCTTCCTGCTAGTAGTTTTGCATTAGCTGATTCCTAGAAGAAAGGCATTGTGGGAAATGATCAGGTCAAGCGCTTTGTTTATTGTTAACTCTTTTCAACATATGTGTTGGCTGTCCTGGTTACATACAGTCAATTTGAAGGATTTTATTTGACTACTTGTGAAGACATATTTGGACATACAGACAGATACATCGTACCTTCCTCCTGTCATGTTGTGACTTCATCCTTTGGCCTGCAAAATAATTCATCTTTTATAATCCCCAAGAGTGTACACATGTAGCACTATAACCCCTGTTGCTTCCCCAAAAAGTATTTCAAGTTTAAAAATCTATTTTGTTAGTCAGATTGATAAGAAAATAGGATATATTAACCACAGAGTTGAAATATAATTCCAGTGCTAATTATTTCCCCTACTATAAGAATGAATGTCAACATATTCGGGAACAATGCAATGGTAAAAGGCAAAACACACAACATACTGCTTCTGTCGTTTGCCGAGGAACTGGAACTTTCCGAAGTGGAACTTCTGGAACGTAACATTTCCAAAGGTCGCACATGCATCCGCTGCTCTTCCCCTTGCATGGGCGTCGGCTTGATTACAGGGCTGCAACGAGAGGT
The DNA here is from genome assembly GCA_027123675.1 of Molva macrophthalma. NCBI lineage: Eukaryota > Metazoa > Chordata > Actinopteri > Gadiformes > Lotidae > Molva > Molva macrophthalma. The sequence continues at coordinate 18,042,627 of JAOPJO010000002.1, forward strand.
TGATCAATTGATTAGTTGATTGATTCAATTGATTGAATATTAGAAATATAAAATGTATTGATTCTGATTTTGATAATCAAATGCTGAATGTTTCAGAAATTCTTAGATTTGGTTCATGGATCATCGTGATGTCTTCTGTCTTATGAGAGAGAACCACAGGTCATCATGCGATTGGTTAATTGGCTGCATCATGTACGTGCTACATGATGCAACCTATTAACCAATCACATCCACGATATGATGTCCCCCTGCTCGTTTTCATATTGTATGAATTTGGGTATGAAAGGTATGACATTTCACGGATACATGATGGCCCATAGAATTTACTTCAGTTACAGTTTACAAATTCAAACAAGGACACAATTGATTGCGGATGGATGTATTAGGGATGGGCATTTTCAGTTTTTGTCACTAGTCGACCTGTGGAGATGAGTCAAGTGGTCGCACTCATACGTTATTTTCACACATATTTACTGAAGATTTAAAAATGAGGAAATAAGCGTCATGCTATATTGTGTGAACCTTGGTCATTTTTTTATTAATGTATGTGTATCTTCCAAATGTATATGATCAAGTAACGCACAAATGAAATCAATCAATCAACAACAAAAAAAGAGTTTACTTACTTTTTGAGTTCATTAAAGACCCAGTGGGGGTATCTGCAAGGAAAGGACACAGCTTAATTTTGAACTACATATCCCTCCTGTGCTCTACCTCATGTATTTACATACTGCATTAATGGCAGCAAAAAACAATCTATTTTTTTCTGTTTAGTAATTTAGCGGATGCTTTTATCCAAAGTGACACACACTGAATTTTGGTTTTCAGATACAGGTCATAAAGGAGGAGGTGGTAGTAGGCATCTTGCTCAAGGTCAGAACGCATACAGGTAGACGGTGTGGTTCATACTCAGAACCTTTCCACTTGGAGTCAAACCACTAAATTATGCTGGCCCAGTTTTTTCTGGAAGGAACAACAAAGTATCATATTTAGAAGCCACTGCAGGAACATGCGAGTCTGTAGTCTACTTCTAGCCGAGACTCTAGGGCTGCAGCTCATTTTTAGACATCCACTGATCATGCGGTCTATAAAAGAATGGCGTAGCATCTAGGCTATTCAGACTAGACTACCAGCTGAAAGATACAGAGTTCGATCACCAACGTCAGCAGTGTACCTGTAGGAATACATGAACAAGATGTCCTAACCCCTACCTGCATGTAGCCCTACATGTATCTGAATTCACTGTAACCATCACTTTGGGTCTGCTAAATGACCTATCACAGGTTACATGAACAAAGCTCTCATTTTAGAATGATCTGCAATTAAGAAAAGCAAGTTTCTGAAAATGTAAGCAGCACAATCTGTAATTGTATGTATTGTTAATAAATCAATAAAAATACAAATTATTATCAATTTGCTGTTGATTGAACTAATGGAAAGAAAATCGAATCACTTCACTTGTAGCCTTCTGCTGTACTAAATGTCCCATTGGCACAGACATACATACACATCTACACCGTGAAGTCATGTGACGTATCCTAAGCTTGTTCCAACCAATCAGGGCAGAGACGTGGATGTACTTACCGCTGAAGCAGTGCTATCTTGCCTTTCACATGACGTATGTAATCGAGGTGAGCAAGCCATTTCTGAGAAAAGATAGAATCGTTCACTTCAAAAAGGTAATACAAACGTAAAAGAACATCAACAAATACAACATGGCACCGCACAGCTCAGACTTATTTTCAACCCCAGCAAAACATGTCATTACACCATTCAGCTGAAATCGATGTGATGTGTACAAACTATCACAAATGAACAACAGACTTGAATAAAGACAATATGGTTTCCGCCTTGGGATGGATGCTCTGCTTACTGTTTGGCTGATGGCCTGGTAACTGCAGAGGCAGCACGTGTACGGGTATTCATCGGGTGCACCCCCTTGGTAGTCTGAGAGACAACCTGGAGGAGGCACTGACATGGGAGGCTCTACTTTGGTGGGAAACCTGGGCCGGGATATCGTGAAGGAGATCCCTGCGACCTCCGGCGGGCTGCCGACAGGAGGCGGGACATCGGCCGGAGAGGAGCTGGGAGTCGAGCCTTTCGTGTCAGTCGTGGAGTATGTGGGAAGCGCGTGATGCGATGCTGTGGCCGTGCATGTGGGCAGCGCGTGATGTGATGTTGTGATGGAGTATGTGGGAATCGTGTGATGCGATGCTGCGGAGGAGTACTTGGGAAGCGCGGGATGGGAGGCTGCAGCAGAGTGTGCAGGAAGTATGTGGTTCAACTCTGCAGAAGAGTGCAGGGGAAGTGTGCGATGCGGCGCTGGGGTGGGGCATGCGGGAAGTGAATGATGGGATGTTGCGGTGGAGTATGTGGGAAGCGTGAAATGCGTTGTTTTGGTGAAGAATGTGGGAAGCGCATGATGGGTTGCTGGGGCGGAGTATATGGGCAGCGCGCGATGCAAAACTGCGGCAGAGTGTGAGGGAGGTATGTGAGGCAACTCTGTTGAAGAGTGCAGAAGAAGTGTGTGATGCGGTGCTGGGGCAAAATGCGCAGGCAGTGTGGGATGCGACACTGCGGCAGAATGCGCAGGCAGTGTGGGATGCGACACTGCGGCAGAATGCGCAGGCAGTGTGGGATGCGACACTGCGGCAAAATGTGCAGGCAGTGTGGGATGGGACACTGCGGCAGAATGCACAGGCAGTGTGGGATGCGACACTGCGGCAGAATGCGCAGGCAGTGTGGGATGCCACATTGCGGCAGAATGCGCGGGCAGTGTGGGATGCAACACTGCTGCAGAATGCACAGGCAGTGTGGGATGCAACGCTGGCACAGAGTGTCTGGAATGCACGGGCATTGCATGATGCAACGCTGCAGTAGAATGCGCGGGTTGTTTGTGATGCGGTGCTGAGGCCGAGCGTGTGGGCAGCATGCCATGCAATGCGGGCAGCGTGTTATGTGGCGCTGCAGCCACACTCAAGCTAGGGAGAGCATTTCCACCCTCTGAAATCCCCTGCAGAGGTTTGTTGGATTCTAACTGTTTGGCCGGGGGCTCTGCGATGGGTTCAAGCGGAGGCGGATCACTTCCACAGGGCGCACATCGGGTGGGGGGTGGAGAGGGAGGTTCTGGCGTGTCCCTGTGTTTCCTGATTTGTTTGAGGAGGTGTGGGATGGTCTCGGCGGTGAGCAGCTCTTCTGGCATGTCCGCCAGCATGGCCAGGTCCTCCATTTCCAACCCATAGTTGGTCAGGAGGTCCAGAACTTTCTCTCTCTCGCTGGGGTCGGACGACATCGGGTCTGTCGGTCTGGTCTGGTCTAGGAAGAGCTGTAGCTAGCCCTCAGTCTGTAGTAACATTGGGGAAAAACACAGACTAACAAAGAAAGACGCAGAAAGTTAAGACTTTTTACAGGGATGTTTGTGCAATCTGTGTGTGACAATTCTGCAGCTGAATGCTATTGTACTTGCTCTAATGAGTGTGCTAAATATTAAACTTTATTGAAAAAAACATGCTTCAATACAAGATGTATAAGCATATCGTATTTATATTCAAACAACGTACAAATAACATGCACAATTGACGAAACCATGGCAGACATCTCAGCTATCCCATTTCAAAACACATCCATTCCTCTCTACTATTTCAACCATTTATTAGCAGAGGTATAAGAGTTATGGACCATTATTTACCGGCAGCAATGCTCACAGATCGGTCAGACGAGGTCCTAACGCTTCATTTATAGGATGTGTGGCGATGTAGACATTAACAACTGAAGGACATTGGTATTCGTTCATTCGTCACGATAACTTCGACAATAGTAGATGAAGTAGGTCCCTTTTTTTAATTCATGCTGTTGCGGTTAGATCAACAATCTTTACCCGGAAGTGCTTCATGGTTTGCATCCGTGAAAACATGCAGAAACACTTCGATATTTTATACTATGACATACATCCATGCCTGTAGGTACCTCCATGCTCGCCACTTACTGTCCATTAGGGAATATCCCTGTATTTAACGTCTTCGATCGAAGGTAAGACCAAGATAAATAAATTGTGTATTGAAAGAGCGTTTCAACTATTGTTGAAATCTATATGGCCCTGATATCAGGTAAGGTCGGGAACGTGAGAATAAAAAAAAGAGATTTGGGATCCGGTCCAGCATCTTTGGTGATTTGAGTTTTTGATTTCGCTCAAATATTCATTTTCATCCCCATCTTCTGTAACACTATAAAAGAGAGGCCAATTCATGACGATAACGTAGGCCTAGGCTTGGTCAAATGTTTTTGTAAGCACTGTATAGATCGATGTTGTCAGGATTTACCTCCACTTAAACAATATAAATGCTTTATTAATTACCAGTTAATACATACATGACAAAATTGCTATCTTTCTGCAATCGAGTATAGTCCTACATTTTACTCCTAGGACTTTTTGAGTCAATCTGATAGGTGACCCGTTAATCGCTATCAACTGGTTTAGGGGTGGGTCGTATTGTAATTATGTCACTGGCAATATATATTTGACAAAGGCTATTTATGTGTTGGTACCATGTTCATTTCGGTGACAAGTTCTCAGTTTATAGAAATTGACATCTTCAAATCACCCATATGCAAAAGTCACCCAAGAAGCCTTTTTTTCCTCTCCAGCAACTTCTTCTTGCAGAGAACCATCCCCCCACTTTCATTCTAGCTTCCCTTCATCATGTCTCACAACTTCCCCTACCGGGGATTTCCTGCTCAGACGGAGACACCTCAACCCGACTATGATTCACGCCGGCCAGTAGGGGGGGAGTCTGACTTTTACCGACAACACCAGCCAACCAGGTCCTTGGCCCATCAGCAGTCGTCTCCTTCCTCTACCGAAACCCCCTACGCTGCCCAGGGTTCAGACGTGGCCATGGGCCTCCTGCGGAGCTACGGGCTGGATCCCACCGACCTGGCCCGTTTGGCGGAGCTGCCCGAGGAGATGCTCAACCTTGACAGCCTCCCTCACCTCCTCCGACAGCTCAAGGAGAGGCGAGAGACGGCCAGCGCTAGTCCTCCCTCGTCGGCAACCGCAGCCGCTCCGCTCTCCTCTCGTCGTCCTGGTGTGTCCCGTCCCGACGCTCCTTCCGCTCCCGCCGTCAATGACCAGTGGGCGCAGATCCGGAACCAGCCGGTCCAGTACCCGCTAGAGCACATCTTCTCATCGGCCAAGAGCCATTCTTTTGAGCAGCTTTCTTCCGATTGGCCGGAACACCGGGCCAATCCCAGACTGTCACCTGCTGCTGGGTCCTACAAACATCCCTCCAGCGCAGAGATACCTCTACCAACTCCATCGTCCTCTTCTTGTTACATGCTGGACTACGGCCATCAGGAGAGAACCGCAGATCACGGTAAGCAAGGGAGAGCCGACAGGTACGATAGGCCTGCTCACGGCCAGCCAGCCTCAGGAAGAACGCCCCTTCCTCGCTACTCTCAGTCGGACTGCGCAGGTAACTACGGCTCGGGGCTTGCCAGGGACACCCACAGGGCCCAGCCCCGGGCGGAGCACCAGCAGGATCCTCTTCCCCACAGCAGGGTTGGCGCTGGGCAGGCCGTCGCAGCCCCTACGGCCCCCACCAGGAAGGAAGCCCTGGACTTCCACGGCTCGCCACCAGGAGCATTCCCGTACTCTTGCTCACTGTGCGATGTCACAGCCCTCTCAGTTAAGGTAAGTACCATCCATCCTGCATGAGCCGGGTGCTGTTCAGGGCTCAACCTGACTGCAAGGGGTCTCTGAGGGGGTGGGACGTGAGGGCACCTTTTTCTCATTCCACAGGTTTCGTTCTTTTCCTCGTTCTCCGATCTGCATAACAGGAAGGAAGGAAGGAAGGCAGGTAGGTAGGAGATGTGAATGGACTAACAGGGTTTTCTTTTTTTATTTCCTGTGTTGCCATTTTTTCCACAGCACCCTTGTTAAATAAGAAGACCTGTGTGTCGCCTGTAGGAAAGGGGTTTCCCTCGAGATCTACAACGTAGGAGGCGTCTTTAGGAAGTAGTTGTACAAGGCAGCACACAAACAATTGTTTATGAATGGTGTGTCTCTACCTTCTTGTCCAATATGGAATAACCCCTGAACAGTACAACACTGGTGAAGAGCACTTGGCAACACCAAAATATCCCTCAGGGCGGACAGGTTATGAAGGGGCAGAGATATTCTATCATTCCATGAGTTTAAAAATCTGCTTGGCCAGAACGATTCTGAATTGCTGCAACATTAGCAGCTGAAATATATCTTTAAAAAAATGAACTTCCAAGGGAATCAGACTGGGGGATGCTGCTACTGGGCAAAGAACGGTCTCAACTATATACAAGTGAGTAAGCCTATTGCTCCTGAAAGCACTTTCCCCACAAAACTTCAATGGGAAGCACTCAACATCTATGTCCAACTGTGTGAGACATAAAACTATCTAAAGGAAGGTCATACATAGGGCTTATATTACACCATATAAGCTAAACAAATGGACCCAAAGCTTCTGAAATGGGCTGGTATGGCTGTGGTGGGATTGATACTTATACACTTGATGTTGTCCTATCCAATGGTAGAACGATTCTGGACTTAATTGAGGTTGAGGCTGAGATAATTGAGGTTTTACAGGTGATAATGAATGATCATATTCCCCAGTGCCCTGTTGTATGTATATTAGGAAAAAGAGTTGAAAATATACACGCAAGAACTACACAATGTATTGTTGCACTAGCCTTTCTCTTTGTAAAGTGGACAATACTTATCAACTAGAAAACCCGTCAATTGGACAGCTATAACAAACATAACTGGCTGAAGGAGTTATTGGACTTACTATGGATGGATAGTGCAGCCTCAACACTCAAAGACTGATAATGGTCTAGGTGCCCCATGGACTCCATTAGAGAAGACAGGAATAACACAACTTGACTCAGAGGGATGTATGCATGTCCCACATGATTGTGAGTTGGACCGGAGCTGATGTTGTGCTGTACCAAGTTATCTAATAGGTTATTTTAAGTGCACACTAGTCTTAGAAAATTGTACGTTGCTTTCAAGAATGTCATTTGTTCCCATTTATTTACTTCAGGCAATCAGAATACATGAAGGTACATTTTTTTTATTATGTTGCTCTGTACAACTAAGAGTCTCCTTCAAACAGTTTGTGAATGTTCCACTCTGCTCCGAACGCAGGCGGCGTATTTCCTCGTGACGTCAAAGGGCCTTTTCCGAGGCACTTCGACGTCACGACCAAGGGACACGGGCGGCGAGCTGTGTGTGGGCGTGTAGAGCTCTCTCTGGGCAGCGGTTGACTGCGGCGTCTGAGAGAAAGTTCAGCTTCTCAGACACGTATAACCCCACGGTGTGTGCGGGATGGATGTGTGGAGCTCGTTCTGGGCAGCGGCTGATTTTGATGTTCGTGTCCAACGGAGGGTTAGGCTTCCCGGACACCTACAGTATAACACTACGGTGTGTGTGTGTGTGTGTGTGGATGGTGAGGCTCCTTCTGAGCAGCAGTTTATTTTGATGTCTGCGTCCAAGTGAGGGTTAAGCTTCTCTGACACTTGTAGTATAACGCCGGGGTGTGTGTCGCATTTCATATACAACATCGCTCATTATACCATGGGGATGCCCCGCCACGCCTCCTTCCTAGTTTTTTTCTTCTACAAAATGTTGACTGGATCTACCTTGAACTGGCATATGTTGCATGTTGTACCTTTTTTTTTTTTTACATAAATGAAGATGAACTTGATTGAAACCAACTGCTCTTGGTTCTCCAGGTGTGGCTTCAACACATCAACGGATCCCACCATGCCGACAAACAGCTGGCCCTCCTGCAGAGGTCTGTAGCCCGCGCCCTCTCACTCCCGAGAAATGCATATAAACATACAACACACATGCTACATGGGCGCAAGATAGTCTGCACTCAGTGCTCACCTTACTAAAAGACACGCCTGCTGTTCACCCAAACGGTACAGCAGCGAATTGTGTGGCTGCAACTCCAGCAATAAAAGATAATCACTGCAGAAAGATTCTGGGTTTAAACTCCAATGTCTGCAGTCTGTCCATAGATCGCACCTACTGATTAATGAAATGCATCTAAAATGTCACATATGATGCAAGGCAAAATGATAAAATATAAATATATAAATCTTTTTTGATGTATCTGTTGTAGAAGAAGCATTGTATTAGTTCGCTTGTGATCTGGGAAGCTAGTATTTTTTTCATGGCACTGACTTTGTATGCAGGGCTGAAACTTACCCTACTCCTGTGTATTGTTTATATATGACCACCATCAGTATGGGTGTATTTTCTAAATGTTTGTCCGCTGCTGTGTCTTCTCTTCAAGGTACCCTGCCTGGGACTGTCGTATGGGGAGAAAATCAAGGTTAGTTCTCGTCTGCCACCTTTTTATCTCGTTCACCTAACCTCTTGTCTGAGAAAGACCAAACTATTGTGTGGGTGGGGTTTCAACAAGACTTTTATTTTGGAGGGTACATGAGAATAAAATGTTTGTTTTTTAAACACATGTTCACCTATTTTACATTTTGTAAAAAAAATAGCAACGATATGAAGGTGAAAAGCATGTAGTAAAACACTTTCTATCTCTTCAGGTTTAATGACCAACCAGCAAAGCCAAAAGATAATGAAGGACACGCCCCTCGCCCCCAGACAACCAATCACAACTCTGGTGAGGCTAACTCCAGTGTTAGATTCCATCATTGGGCTGCTCTAGTTATCTAACTCTGCATCCTCTCTACATAGGGCCCCAAAGGAACAAAAGGATGGCAAAAAAGGTAACCAGGCTAATATTTAATACCACATAGTTTGAAGTTGGATTGTTTTTAGTAGTTTGTGTGCTGTTTGTTGTATGCTATAGTCTAAACAAAACCGCCATGTTGTTTTTCTATTGGTCCTTAGCCCGGGGGGGGGAACAGCAAAGTGGTGTGTGCTAAATTTGAGGCCCAGTGCGTTGACGAAGTGCTTCTCCGGTCATTGATCGAACCTTTCGGGAAAATAGTTAAAGTTCTTATGTTCCCGTGTTTGGTAAGTTTGAATCTGCTGCCATGTGTGCATCAATGCATCACATCTACATGTAGGCATCACAACTACATGTAGGCATCACATCTACATGTAGGCATCACATCTACATGTAGGCATCACATCTAAATGTAGGCATCACATCTACATGTAGGCATCACATCTAAATGTAGGCATCACATCTAAATGTAGGCATCACATCTACATGTAGGCATCACATCTACATGTAGGCATCACATCTACATGTAGGCATCACAGCTACATGTAGGTATTACAGCTACATGTAGGCATCACATCTACATGTAGGTATTAAGCAGTGTGCCTTTAAGCAGTGTGCAAAACATTCAAAATGCTGCAGTGCACGACCTAGTTAAGAAGAACGTGTATTTTATATACTTGATTCTAATTATATAATTATAGTTTGTTTATATAGCTTCATATGTGTGAATTTATACAGAAAAACATGATTTTAGGTTCAGTGTACTTATTCACCAAATTTTGGTAAATTTTCTTATTCTGCAATTTTAAGTGAAATATAAATACAGTGAATAATATTTACCTGAATTTCCTGTCTGGGAATAATAAGGTACCATCTTATAAAAAAAACACTATTTTCCATCATAAAATGTTGATGGTGAGAGTTATTATATATCTTTGTTTTCCATTACAGTTAGCCATTAGAGCTACTCTGGCTACTACTCAAAACCCAATCTCTACACACCTCTGTGTACCCAGCAGCCTCTAGCCCGTTCTGTAGCCACCATGTTAGCTAGGCTGGGCTAACCATGGTGCTAAGCGGTGCTAATCCACCTCTCCTCAACCCACCAGGCATTTGTGGAGATGGGCTCCAACGACCAGGCCAAGGACCTGGAGAAGTACTACAGCAGTAACCCGGCCGCTGTGCAGGGCAAAGAGGTCAGCTTCGAGATCTCCTCCACCTTCAACTTCCTGCAGGTACATTTATTCTTATTATAATTAGGAGATAAAATAATTAATATTTTTGGATTCTTTGCTTTGATGTTGAATTGGAGCGGGATGTGTTAATTTATTTAGTTCTATTTACATTGGAATTCATTTTCTCTCATCACAATGACTAATGTACATCATAGTCCAGGTTTAAGTTTACCTCCATGAAAACAAACAGGACGCCAGCTCTTTATACATTAACATCAAAATTAGATAAAAAGTCTACATCCAGTGTCACTATTATGTTCTGTATTTTATGTTCTGTATGTACAGAGACATATTCTGTGTTCTGTATTTGATATTATGAGACTATATTCTCTCCCAGAGTTCCCGGGTGCTGAGCTTCACGCCGGCCCCTCCAGGAGAGGAAGGCTTCTCGGACCTCATAAATATAGTGAAGCGCTTCGGGGCCCCTCTGTACACACTGGCCCTGCCCTCACAGGTGAGGACCCCCTTCACCTGCTTCCTTTTAGTTTAACAACCATGGTGGAGAACTGGAGACATGTATGTGTAGTATCGTTATTATAGTCATTTTAATGTTACGACTTTGCTACCCTAAAGTGGCAATGGGGAAGATCTCTTTGGCAGCACCTATAGTGCCTTCCAGAGCGAGCCTGTTATGGTAACTCTGCCCACCCTCTCTGGTGGAACACCCACAGCTGGTGGATAATAAACGCATCGCTAACCGCCGGGAAAGTCGCCACCGACAGCCATTTCGTAGCATTGATAATACTGCAAATACAAGGGCTTTCTTCAGTGGGCCTTAGGCTCAATCATCATTTTGTTACCTCACTCACCGATTGATAGTGGCAGACGTTTATTTACATTTAACAGATTGGCTCAAAAGGATAGCAAGTGATACCTTAAAGGGGACGCGGCTCAGCTGTTTCCGACGCAGTTCATGTAGCAGACATAATGTGAATTTTTTGTATGTATGAAGCAGTACACTTATATTAAAAAAATAGCTTAGTGTGGGAGTTCCCCTTTGTTGGATACTGTTTAAACAATAATGATTGACTACATTTCATACAGCTCATTGTAACGCAAGCTTTGGTTTGCTCTCAACAGGCGTTTATAGAAATGAAAATCGAGGCAGAAGCTCAGAAGCTGGTTGACTATTATTCAACCAACAGCCTGAAGATGAACGGGGAAGAGATCAGGGTTGGCTTCTCCGGAGAGTACAACACACTCATGTAAGTTCCTTCCTGTATCCAACACGTGTCGGCTTGTTATGCGACCAGCACACATCACGCCAATAGATTTCAGGTGCCTGTAGTGTCTGAATTCCCCCTATTCCCTGCCTGCCTGTTCACTGCATAGTGTTCACTATATAGGGGAATGATAGAACAAGGGAGCGATTTCAGACACAGCCCAAGAGAGAAGCAGACAGCTCAGTGTCTCTGCTGCCCCCCAGGCGAGTGTCCACAGCCAAGAAGTACGAGGAGCAGGAGGAAGGAGCAGAAGGAGGTGGTGGTGGAGGAGGAGACTCCTCCATTACCAAGCGGTCTAGGAGCCCAAGCCCACGGATGGGTAGCAGCCAGGGAGACAAGGAGAGCCATCCCAAGAGGAGCAGAAGGGACGGGTTGGAGGAGGAGAGGAAGAGAAGGAGCGGTTCTCCGTCCCGAGAGAGGAGGCAGGGGAGCATGCAGCGGTCCCGCTCCTCTGACAGCATGTCCCATACTGAGGAGGCTGTAGTAGACGCAGCCACGCCCCCTGGTAAGGAAGCCCTCGCAGGACAAACATCATAAACTTACTGAATGTTTAATGCTTGAGATAGTTATGATCATATTACACAATTAATTATAGATTAAAGTTAAAGCTAGGGTAGGCAATTTGGAAAGTAAGCTAGAATTTAAAAGTATCAAATTGAATAAATCCCACCCTTCCCTTCAGTCCCCCACTCCAAAGCCACTCCCCCAAAACACATGACTAGCTCGCTAGCTTTAGCAATAGGTCTGCCCTGCCTTGCGCAGACTCCGTAGCAATGTAGTTAATTTTACATCCAATAATTTCATTCAGGCCGAATTCAATTATTGGACAGGCCTGCGACAGCCACAGATACCGGATTTCTTTTTTTTTTTTTCTGTCAGAGCATTTGATTTACTGCTGTTGTAATGTAAAGAGGAGAAACAGATTGTAAATGTCAGTATTCATGCCTTTTGTATTTGCAAGTCAGACTTTTTAATGAACCTGAAGTACCCCCTCTTGCTTTAGCACAACCAGAATCGAAAGCTGAGGTTGGGATTGCAGCTGGATATGATCCAGATACCAATGAAGCCGGGACTACGCACGACACAGCAGAGTAAGTCGTCCCTACTGTCGGGCTTTAAGAGGAGCAGAACCTCCCCCACTTTGAATTGGAGGGGGTGTCATCTCGGATCCAGCTGTCCTACTGTGTTATAGCAGAATGTCTTGTGTTTTACTTCAGCAGCCAGTCGACACAGTGTTGATTCAAGCCCTTTAAAGACACTTCCTGTCCGGACAGGATGTTTAAGCTCATCTTCCCACCGGCTACAGAAAAAGTTGACTATTGCTGGCTGAGTTTGTGTACACTGTTAGCCGCTTACATATCCCCGCCTCCACCCACATGAAGCGAAAGAATATAAACCTTCCAGTGCAGCCAGATCTCGTCTGCTGTCAGACTTTAGATGATTGATTTGAGTGACAGGTTGTACCGTGTGGGTGCTGCAGGTTGTCTGAAGAGGAGAGCGACATCGAGGGGATGGCGGTGATCGGAGAAGATGGGGAGAGCCTTGACGATGACGAGGAGGACGAGAAGGAGGAGACAGCAAGGGAGGAGTCAGCCTTTAGAGAAGGTACGTCAGATCCATCCGGTCCCCCAGAACAATGTAAACAAATACGAGGTAGTGAAAACACAAAGTCACAAAGTTTCTACAGTCCGATCTAAAACGCAATCTCATGCTTTCCTCAGTCAAAGTGAAGGAGGAACCAGACGAGGAGCAGGAGATCTCGGAGAAGGAGCAGACCTCTGCACCTGAGCTGAAAAACCTGAAGGAGGAGGAGGAGGAGGTTATTATGGGATATTTTATTTCCCATGAATAATTGTTGTTGTAGATTTAGTTATTTCTTTTTAGCATCAATGTTATATCAATATCGTACGAAACTTGTTTTATAATCCTTTTTCAGCTCTCGGCCAGCAGGTATTCAGGTTGTCTTGGTTGTGGTTTCAGTATCACTCCTGTATTAAAACAGTATCTGATTTGGACCAATTTAACTCATAGCTGTAGACACTGTCGCCAACCAAAGAAAGATCAAAGTGAATTCTCGTTCTGGTAAACGTGTTTCCCCTACTGTTTGCAAATATAATGTTATTGATCGAGTCAATAGTTAGTAGCAGTCTTTTACTTACGTCTTTTACCTTTCCAGGAGGGGGAGGGGGAGCCCAACTTCATGGAGCTCCTTGCGAACTGCATCACTCTTGATGAACTCTGTGAAGAAGAAGAGGAGGAGGAGAAGGAGGAAGAGGAGATGGAGAAGGAGGAAGAGAAGTGTAATGATGAAGGTACTGAGTGACAGGCATGCCGTCATTTCATATCTACAAGCTCCTGGATCACTGCAGATGCCCTCAGACCAAAAGATGCTTTCTCCTCATATATTCGGTCTGTAGGAACGGTTGTTGTTTTTGCTTTTCAGGTAAGCAGAAGGAAGGGGAATCCAAGGTGAGGAAAGGAGAACTAGAGAACTAGACGTGTAGCCTCTGTCTTTACTACTCATTCTGCTACTTCCAGTTTATGCAATATTGAAAAAATGTGTTGTGCTTCCAAGGTGATCTACTTCAGGAACCTCCCATTATCGTGCTTCACTGACGGCGAGTTTGTGAATCTTGTGAGAGACCACGGAAAGGCGGTTCAGTATTTCCTGGTCCCTGATCGCCAAGAGGTGAGGATGGCTAATGCTTACACCGTGTCTCTCATCTGCCTGCTTGTGTCTTTATTCTTTACCCCTATTTTTGACAATTTTGACAATCAACGATCAATCCTTCTCTATTCTCCACTTGCGAAGAGTTCACAAAGTTTTACTGAAGGAGAAAGAAATTTCACTCTGAATTCATATATTTCTTGTATTGTATTTTTGAGTAGTTTCTCCTGATCACTACCAGACAGAGTATGTTTCCTCATCCATCTGTTAACCAGTGTGGTGGTGGGTTGCCTCTCGCAGGGGTTCATCCAGATGTCCAGCAGGTCTGAGGCCACGCTGGCCTCGAGGGAGCTCGGGAACAACCCTAGCTTTAAAGGCTCTGTGTTGGACTTAACACTGACCCACACATACCCCAGTCAGTCCGCAGGGTAAGGCCCCATGCTGTCCATCCATGTGGAGGTTCTGTTAGTTAAAGTTGATGATGTAGTGTAATCCATTCTTTCCCAAACACAACACTCCTGAATTAAAGGGGCCCTGTTTTTCCTTTGGCTGTTTCGTTTCTGGTTTAATTGGCATTTCATTAGAGAACAAGTCGAAGACATAAATGGCAATGAAATGCTTGAATTTCAGGCATCCTCAACTGCAACATGTAACAAATAAGAAAAGAATAAATAAGAGATAATGAGAAGATAATATGAATAGTGCAAACTGCTGGTATAAAACGCGTTTGTGTGTTCTTTTCTGCACCCAGGTGGAAGGTGCCGTTAGACTCTGGGGCAGACGAGGAGAGGGTAGAAGAACCCAGGAGGAGCAGCAGGAGCAGCTCCCACTCGGGGGCCTCAGAGGAGGAGGTGCTTGACAAAACTACCTCCGGCCCTGCAGTGTGGCCTCCACCACCCACCGGGACAGAAGAGTCCTCCCAGATCAGTCCTAAGGAGGAGGAGTCGCCACCTTCATCCATGAAGACCTCTTCAGAGAAACAGGAAGGGGAAGTGCCTCGCCGGGAAGAGACTCCACCACAGGAAGTGGATGGCTTGGAGGATGTGGCGTCCGAACCGGTAAGTAAATATCAGGAGCAACCAGATGAGGAGGGCGTGGACAAGACCACACCCACTCCAGATGGACGAACAACACAGATGGACCAGGTACTGTGATGTGATGACTACCAAGACACAGAATTCAGCCCAAACACAGGTGGGTTAGGGGAGGCAACAAACCAAGAAGACCTGGATAAATATGATGAGAAAAGTATCAGTCTGTCGTGACAAATATTAAATTCACGTCACATTTGGTTCCTTGACTACAAAAAACGTACGTACGTACATTTCCAGGAATGGCTATGCAGTAATTCTACCCCATGATATTAGCATGCATGCTATGGTTTTGTTTGAATACAGACCTCTGAGTGCGTCTGCCTGGACGATGTGGAGACCAAGCAGCCTGCAGCTTGTACAGAGACGTTGGTCCAACCTCAGCCAGGGCCTGCAGGGGGCAGCGTGGAGCCTCCTAAACCCACCAAACCCATCGGTATGGGAAAGGCTATGTTTTTCCTTGACATTTCTTTATGTATTTGTAAATAGGCTGACTCTTTTTGAAATGCACTCTTGCCGATTTCTGGTAGACTTTTTTTTCCCTATTTAGGGGAAGGGCTATGTTGCTGTTCAGGCTTTTGCTCTTGCACAAGCCACTCTCACTATTGACCACCAGATTTGGGGCGGGGCGGGGTGGGGTGGGGGGGCACAGCTATTTCCTTTTAAAATAGCTGTGCTTAAAATGAACCCTCAACACTCAGATTGTGAATAATGTTGTAAAGATGATTTGCAACAAATAAAACATTTGTGGTCCACTACTGTTGTCCGTTGTCCCAGCTCTCCGCAGTTCACAATTCTCGATTTAAAATCCACTGACCAGTATATCCTCCTTCGTGTGGGTCATAGGTGCTGAGTTCGTCCGTCCCGTTGTCGGCTACTTCTGTAACCTTTGTGAGGTCATCTACGTGGACGAAGAGGAGGCCAAGACCAAGCACTGCAGCAGCCTCACACACTACCAGAAATACAAGGTGATACCTCCACACCCGTCACACACAACCAGAAATATAAGGTGATGCCTCCACACCCCTCACACTACCAGAAATACATGTGATACCTCCACGCCCCTCACACTACCAGAAATATAGGTTGATACCTCCATACCCCTCACACTACCAGAAATACAAGGTGATACCTTCCCAATCTAACCGTGACCCCATCTGTAGGTGTGAAAATGTTTGCAACCCAAAATTTTTACATTTCTTTATCATTTTAACCTAACCAGCATCTGCTGGTAATATCAAAGTCCCAGTGAACGTATGCTCATTGCACCACACACATAATGATTAGTACTACTTCACATGCGGCTACGAATCATTAAGCAGACTGATCGTGGGTGCAATCTTTTCATCAATTATCCATAGCTTGTAAGTCAACAATCTCTTGTGACCTAATTTGCATATCAGGTTACCCCAAATTCTATTTGGGGTCTATTTCGATTATTTTTATTGCATTGTCTTTCAGGAGCACACAGGCCAGGACCCTTGGAGCACCTGAGACACTTTTGATTCAGATGGTAACGAATGCCTCCCACCAATGTCATACCATGTGACTCATCACTGCCGATTAATTTCTGCCATGAATCGGCAATGGCATAATTTGTCCTTTTTTTACATTTCTTTAATGTATATATTACCCACCTTGTGTTGGACTTACTTAGTTTGTAAAGCATTTTGTAATCTTCTGTTGAGATGTTCTATATGAATAGCGCTGAGTCTATGTAGTCAGGCATTATGCCTTAAATAAGCACATCCCTGCACGTTCATTTCTGATAAGATTTGTAGCTGTATTTGTGTTAACTTTTGGACATTTACACAACATTGTAATTTAAAGAAAAGGCGTTTATTTTAAAACATTGCCATTTCTTTTTCCAATAAAGAGTTACAAAACTTTCCGGCAATCTTGAATATATTCCATTGCTCAAATATGTTAAAATACCACAATGGGCAATAGGTTGCAGATGTTCTTTCAACTGTGGATGGTAAACTTGATCCACTGCAATTTGCTTACCAGGCAGGGAAAGGTGTAGAGGATGCAAAGATGTAATACTTGCCCATATAAACACTAAGAAAAGACACACACACACTCTAACGGCATGTAACATGATGCAGCTACATCTATTAATAGAAAGGCTGCCATGTGACTAAGTTCCCTCGGCAGTCTGTATTATGGACCTTGAATGTCTTGACTTAAGAGAGCAGAGGGTCTCTGTAACTGGCCGTTCCTCAGACTCAGTAGCTGTGTTCACCGGCTCGCCCCAACCGTGCGTTCTCTCGTCCCTTCTCTTTTTTGTGTACACTGACGGATGCAAGAGCTCCCAGCAGGGAAGCTATTTGGACACGTTTTCTGACAACATTACTGTCCCTTCCCCGAGGTTCAGAATCCCACCACGGAAATGCTGATTTTATTAAATGTTGCGGTAACAACTTTGTCTTAAACCAAGGAACTGATTATTGATTTTAGGCGTAATAGAGAGGCAGCCAAAGAGCGCATCGTACACAATTGAATGCTTTGGAAATTGTCACACACCATACAAATATTTGGGTGCTTTTTCTGATGACCATCTGTAATTTGATGTGAATACTAAGGCCATTGTGAAGCAAGGCAAACAGAATTCACCTTCTCCACAAACTTAATTCCTTTGCCGTCAGGCCTGTAATATTTATCAATCTTATTGAGTCCTCAGTTTTTCTATTTGTTGGTCTCATACCCTCAAAGTAAAAAACAAACTAAGATCATCTAAGATCATCAGAGTGAAACAAAGATATGAATTATTTCTGCAACCAACCAATCTTTCGCAAAGCAGCAAGGGTTCTCCGTTCCCATTAGGGTTTCGTTATGTTCTACCTGCTAGTAAAAATAATCATACCCATTGCAATTCGACTTTTAAATGCGCTATATTTTATCTTTTTTCTTTTTAAATAACATGAATATGAAATGATGCATCCTGGGCCACGAATGCCTGGTTCAAGGGCACAGAGACGGTAAGAGGGTAATTTTTTTAAAGCCGATATTTTACCTACAATCTTTTTAGATGGGATATTTTCGATTTGTTTTCTTCCAATACTTATGATAGTTCAGAAAGTATACACACCCATGCAAGTTTTTTTTTTTAAATTTATTTTAAAAAAAGTCAACAGTAGCAACATTCAACTTAGTTTCTTGTAGTGTGCATCGCATTCAAATCCCAAAAATAAACAACACAGCTGGGTCAATACCATGCAGTCTAGAACAAAAAACTACAAATTACAGATTTGCTATTCAGTTTTTCTCCCCTTCTTGGGGTTCTGGGCCTTCGCCTGCTCTTTTTCTAGATGTTTCTGAAAGGGAAGACGGGTAGAGAAGGTTAGCCACTAAAACCTTATTGACAATTATTGACTAATAACTAGTTTAATGGAAACTGAATTTCCATTGAAGGAACCATCACGCTTGGCTAAGCCGAGTTGCCACTGCAGGAATTTGCCACAGAACTAGGACCCTTCGGTGGACCTCATTGCCGTCTCCACCGCGGGGTCTAGGGTCCCCAAACAGTCCCTCGCTCGGGCGGGAGTACTTTCCAAAAGTACAGGAACTTTGGGGAAGGGGCTTGCAGAGCTGAACATTTCTGAGTGGTCGAGTGCTCGCAGGATTTTATTTCACTTGCTTGTAAAATCCATTTGCCTACTTTAAAAAAGGTCCTTTAATATCAGGCACACAACAAATAAACTTCACGAAAAAGCGAGAAAAATGTAGAAAAGAAATGTGACAACAAAAATCACGTCAAGTTGCGACATGAATGTGTCATTTTCCAAAAAGGAATTGCCGGTGAAAACGACAGATGGATTCAACCCTCAACCACTAGTGAAGACGAGCTTATGGTAAACAAAAGCAACCTATATTCACGTACAGTAGTGCCAATATAGATTACCTTCTCTTGCCGTCGTGCTATCGAGATTAGTGATCAATACATAAATAAAAGATAGTAATAATTATAGGTCTATGAATGTAGGCAGCAATGTAGTATAAAAACAAGTCGCTTTTTCATACGTCTGCAGACTAATTTGCCTAATCTTTGCAGGTCTTTGGACTGTAGTGGAAACGCAGACAACGGCTGAAGGAACCTTTTAGTTCTATGTAAGGACAAATTTCCCCATTTCCCCTTCACACCTAACGTTACACCCCTTAACAAATGATACTATAATGTCTTACA
>JAOPJO010000002.1:18063601-18083517 GCA_027123675.1 Molva macrophthalma
TTTGGTGTTGCTTGGGGGCCTCCGTTTTGTTCTCCTGTGGTGTGGCTTGGCCGGGGCCGGGGGGGGGGCGGCGGGCCCCCCCCCCCCCCCCGGCGCGCCCACGTCACTTCCCCTCTGTTGTGTGAGTACCAGAAGGGCTAGGCTAGCAGTTCCTGCTAGCTAGGGCTTATCTAGGGCCTCTGTTGTGTGAGTACCATAAAGGCTAGGCTAGCAGTGGTGTACCTTCAGCTTGTCATAGTGTGCCTGGCTGCTGCAGTGGACCTTCTTGGCCGTGTCTTCATTGGAGTAGAAGAGGAAGCAGACCCTGCAGTAGTAGCCCATCTTCACGTACTCAACACCTGAGGGGAACCGCACACAGCCCAGCAGATCAGCACACAGCCCAAGTCAGTCATAGCACACCTACAATACAGCTCTTGACTGCCATTAAACATACACCATCTAGATCTTTAGTACACCTTCAAATACAATCGATATGCAGTTAGCATTGAGCAGATACTTTTAGATACATGTCGCTGAGCAGGTAGGGGTTAGGGTATATTACTCAAGGATGCCTAACAGGCAACCTGCCTATGTATAATAACTATGATTTTTGTTCTTGGACAAAACTAAATCGCTGTTTGTTTCCTTCATTTGTACATTGATTAGATAAACCTAATTGTTATTGTGGTGACTTTCTACTACATACTGCATGTTTTGTGGTGCTTGTAGTTGGATTTTGCGAGGAGATTCGAACCCAGAGCCTTCGGGCTGGGAGTCGAACATCCTACCTACTAGACCAGGGGTTCCCAACCACAAACCCCTGCAGGTAGCGCCCTTCCATAGATCAAACGGGCCTCACCGAGGGGGTTCTCTGGGTCGTACGGGGCCAGCGGCAGCGAGGCGCTGGGGGGCTTGGCCTCTGCGGGGGGCTGGGGTTCAGGCGTGGAGCTCTCAGCCTGCCTGGCTTTCCCAGCTGCACTGGCAGATACCTCCGCCTCCCCTTCCACCTCCTCACACTTGACATCCTACACAGGGTGACCCACAGGAAGGGCACTGCTGAGGTATGACGTGGCCAGTGTTGTGACAGAACATGCACTTCATTGATCCCAGATGGAGATTTCAGCACAGAAAAAGGATTACAGGAGGGATTGAACTTTTTTTTAAATAAGAATATGCAGAAGATCAACAAGAAAATATATCTTTGCATTATAGGAGTATTACAATGAAAATGATAGCCATCTATCGAGAGAAAGATACATGACTCAAATCTGTGTCCATAGTATATGATCCATGTCTCCAAAAGCAACAGTGCAAACAAGTCAGTAGGTAGTTCATTGGGGGTTTCACTAGATAAGAAGGAAGACTTGAGAAATTGGGGATTGAACCTAGATCCTTTCGGCTCGGAGTCAAACACCACACCACTGCACTCGGGAGGGGACACTTACAGCGGTCTTCTGGTTGTCTGGGCTCTCCTTCGCCTCCTCCGTCCCCAGGGTGGGGGGCTCCGCACCGGCTTGGGGCTGCGTCGGTTCTGCCGACTCCTCAGTGGAGCTCTCCTCAATCTTCTCCACTTCCTCCTCATCCTCCTTCTCCTCTACCTCCTTCTCCTCCTCCTCCTCCTCCTCCTCCTCCCCCTCGGGGGCCTTCTCCTCTTTGGGTTTCTTGGAGGGCGGTTCCTCCGTGTTCTTGGAGGTCTTGGAGGAAGTGCTGCTGGTGCTGGAGCTCTCCCTCTTGGCAGGCCTCTTCACCCCGTCCTGCATGGGCCTTCTGTGGCTAAACAAGAGATGGGGGAGAGAGGGTTGGTTCCACATTTTAAAACGTCAATATTTTGTATGATTGTATGATGTGAAATGACCTTAAATAAAACACACACACAAGTTAATATAAATTATGATATGCATCAGTGATATGAACCACTATTTACATTTTTCAGATGAACACACATTTTTACCTGGTAGAGTCTCAAGTGACCTTCGTCATATGTATTATTAGAGTATTAATTACATATAATACAGATAATGTATTATTGTATTATCTGTTAGAGTTATTATATGTATTACCTGTATTATTATTGGAGTTGAGAATAAGGAGTGTATTGGAAACGGACAGACTTACCCGTACTTGAGCTGCTTGTACTTCCTACTGACGTAGACACTTAGGCGCTTGTTCTGCATTTTAGGTGGGTTCTTTTTGTAGAAATCTGACATTTTCTCTGCGTCCTCCGCATTTTCCATCTCGATAAAACACTGTGGAACACAGCAGCCATTGGTTTTACATATGCATATTACAAATGCCTAATAAAGACAAGCTGTGCTTCATCAATACCAGACAGGAAATCAGTGTGTCAGAGCAGGAAGTACAGGACACTGAACTACAGTACACTCAATACCATGAAAAACACCACCCAGTAGTCTACACCTCTTTCCGTTTGACATGACGTGTAGATTACCTCTCTGCGGATTCTGTTGAGGAAGTACTTCCTGACTTTACCAAAGGACTCGGCAAGCTTCAAGACGTCCTCCTCCTTGTACTTGGTGTTGGGGAGCTGTCCAACGTACACCACTTTACTGGCTCCACACTGGGGGGCGGGGGGGGAAATGTTTTCATCAATTCAAAGAAAGAAAGAAGAAAAAACAATGCCTGACCTGGCAGAGCATTGGGCAGAAATGCCAGAAGCCCTGCTTAATGGAGAAGCAACAGGTGTCGGACTCACCTGGATGGTGGGATAGGTTTGGGAGTGGCTGATCCGGACAGGTTTTCCACACACCGTTGCCGTGACGTTGGAGTTGTAGAACCGTGCCATGGCTTTGGCCTCCTCTTCCGATGCAAATTGCAGATACGCCTGTTCGGTTGGAACAACGTGAATACAGCCATTCAGATTCTCCCACTTTGACATTGATGGCCTCGTGCCTTTCATTTCCCTAATTGACCGCCAGGTGTGAATCCAAAATCCACTAGGGACATCACAAGTAGATGTACCACAGATATCTCAACTGCCCTAGTCACCTCCTTGGGATGGACTGTACCAACTGTGTAGTGCTGGATCAATCCATCACACATCTTTGTGGACACTCCCCCGCCGCTTGTGATGTCACAAGTGGGTAGATTTCGAATTGGGTTGTAATAAGCAATCCCCCTCACACCTGGCAATAATAAAAGAGTAACCCCTTTAAAAGGGGTGATATTATGCCACCAGGTGTGAGTGTGATTAGCCATTACAAGCTGTTTGAAAATCTGCCTATTTTTTGGCTAATCACACTCACACATGGTGGCATAATATCACCCCTTTAAGTAGCAACAGAAGCCGAACAATAAGCAACAGCTGCGTGTTGGACAGAAGGGTGGAACCCAGCTTCACCTCAGGCCGCAGGTCCAGCACCAGGTGTTTCACCACATTGCCGAAGGGCTTGGCCAGCGCCAGCAGCTCTCCCAGGAAGCCATAGCCTCGCCGGAACCCCACCAGGTTCACCACCCTCATGCCCTGGAGGACAGGAGGAGAGGACTGAAGACCATGTCATGTCTTCTGCATCTTTCACTCTGGTTTAGTCTCATATCTAGTGCATCTTTCTCTCTGGTTTAGTGTCATATCTGGTGCATCTTTCTCTCTGGTTTAGTCTCATATCTAGTGCATGTTTTTCTCTGGTTAAGTCTCATATCTAATGCATCTTTCTCTTTTGTTAAGTCTCATATATAGAGGTGGGCATCTTTCTCTTTTGTTTGGTTTGCACTGTTCTTTGGCTGCCGTTTCTTATTCATAAAACAGCTGAATTTAACATATATACCAGAGAACCTTTTATACATTAGTACAATAACATGGAGCTAAATTACAGCTCCAGTAATGAAAATAAACTGCTTAATTGGATTAGCTTAGGTCTCAATGTTAAAACAGAAAATAAAAAGTGTTTTTTGTGCTGTATATAACAGCAGTTCGTCAACACCCCACTACAAGCACAGACGGATCAGGACAACAAAAACAGAAATAAACGTACCCCTTTTCTGGAATTATCTGCAGAAGAGAGAAACAAACAAAGAAATGTAAGTGATTTTAAGAATTCATTTTTTCATGATTATATTAAGGCAAGGGTGAGCCTTAACCACCAGCAACCATGAAAACAATGCTGCTACACTTCCTCTTAATTCCATGCTTAATTGCAGGGAGCCAGCCATTTACTTTCTGAGATCCATTTTGGGACCCTGAACTGGTTTGACCACAACATGCAATGCACATTGGGTCAGGAACAACCCAGTTCGGATCAACATTGAATGTCGGGAACCAATCACACTGAGGATAACATGCATGGACCGTGTCCCCTACCAATAGAATCCGACTGCTCCGAGTACTAATACCAACCAATCACATGCATGTGCTGTGCTCCCTACCAATGGAATCCAACTGCTCCGAGTGGTCGTCCTCGTCCTCCGCCAACTCGTCCAGGGTCACAAAGTCCTCCATGTTCTCTGGGAAGTCCTGGTCCATGCTTCCCTCCTGGGACAGGGAGGAGAACAACAACAGTCACCACGGGGGGGCCGGATAGTCTAGTGTTCGTACTTCCAACCAAATGGTCCTGGGTTCGGTCCCCAGTGTTTTATTTTAATGTTTGGTTATCCGTCATGTCTGAATGAAGGTACAAATGCCTTACTTTAACCAACACATCTGGTATTATGCTAAACTATGTTTTATGAAGTGATTACATTAGTTGATCAACTGATTAGTCAATTAAATCAACTAGTTCTCAAATATAATTTCAACTACAAGGCCCTAATGGTAATTTGTGTAGCAGTATCCTTTCAAGACTTAATGGTTTAAAGTTGTATGTAGCAGTGGCCTGTCAGTTCTTCATGGTATTAAGTTGTATGTAGCAGTGGCCTGTCAGTTCTTCATGGTATTAAGTTGTATGTAGCAGTGGACTGTCAGTTCTTCATGGTATTAAGTCATATGTAGCAGTGTCCTACCATGTCTTCAGGCAGGTCTTCTTCGTTCATGTCGGAGGTCTCGGGAGGAGCATCCTCTCTGCTCTCCAGGTCTTCACCTGGTCCACTCTGGCTTTCCATCTCCCTGTCCTCGCCTTTCTCATCTTCTGCCTCCTTCTCGTCCTCTGAAAGGTCTTTACAATCCAGAGCGCTGTCCGGGTCTGGGAGCTCCTCTCCTGATGTCTTCTGGGTTTCTGTTGGAAGCTGCTTTGACTCTTCATTCTCCTCCTCTTGCTCCTCCTCCTCTGGAGCGGAGGACTGTTCCTCAGACTCCTCCACCTTCTTTTTCTTCAAGTCTTTCTGCTCTTTTCCTTTAGACCGGTCCTCCTCCTCCTCCTCTCCTCCTTCCTCTCCCTCCAACACTCCTGCAGCCTTCTCCACTTCCTCCTTTTCCTCCACCTTGGTCTTCCTCTCCACAGTCTGCTGCTTTGACTCCGATTTCTTCTTCTCCTCCCTGCTCTTGGAGGAGGTGGTGGTTTTGGAGGAGCTGCTCTTGGATGGGCTCTTGGATGGGGGGGTGTATTCATCTCCGCTCCTCCTGCCCCGGCTGTCTCCTCTGTACGGGTGCCCACCTCTCTGGTTCACACTGGAACACAACACCATGCTTTGATCAGATTCCAGGTTCATGGCATGTGTACATTAATAAAACAACGAGAAGCAGTCAGTAATGGATGAATCTAGGATTGTTTAGGTACTTGTTACTCCATATTTGTGGAAACTGAAATATGAGTTGAATGAGACCCTAGTCACCATCGCCATCTCTTTTTTACATTAGTCTTCACTAATGCAAAACAAAACAGGGTAACCCATGTTCCTCAGCAGTGGTGGAGACAGTGCCTGCACACCGTCTCCTCCTCCTCCTCACCACCACCACCACCACCATCAC
The DNA here is from genome assembly GCA_027123675.1 of Molva macrophthalma. Classification (NCBI taxonomy): domain Eukaryota; kingdom Metazoa; phylum Chordata; class Actinopteri; order Gadiformes; family Lotidae; genus Molva; species Molva macrophthalma. The sequence continues at coordinate 18,069,438 of JAOPJO010000002.1, forward strand.
CACCGCCGCCGCCCCAATGGGGGACTGTTAGCTGAGGGGGAACCAGGGGTCTCACCTGAGGGTCTTGTACTTGGTGCAGACGTTGAGTCGGATGGGCCTGCCACGGATGTTGAGGGGGTTGACGCTGTAGTACTTCACCATCATCTCCGCATCCTCCTGCGTGCCCAGCTGCACAAATGCCTGAGACGGAGCAGTGGAGATTCATCCCTTTTTAACAAACCCCTCCCCTAATAATCATCTTGATTTATAGTTGTATATAGCACCTTTCTGGACAAGGGTTACAAAGTACTTAACAGGGCGATGGCAATACAACACAATACACTAAAACCCTATTGAAAAGGAGTAAGACATAATATTAAAACAAATGACTTGAAATTTTAGCAACCTAGCGATTTAGCGAAAACACTGCCGCAGCATGGCGTAAAAAGTAAAATTAATATATATAATAAAGTAAAAAATATAAGAAGTAGTAGCAGTAAACCATCTATACTGGTGGGTTTTTAAAGTTAAAAACAAAACAGCAAATCAACAGCCACTATATTCCTGATCCTAGTCTACTCTAAACCTCGATTGGCTGCTGAAACAACATGAAGACCCTGTGCTGCTGGTGGAGGTATTAGGGGTACCTCCTCGTTCAGGAAGAGGTGTTTCTCCACAGTGCCGAAGCGGCCTGCGATGGTGAGCAGCTCCATCTTCTTGTCCTCCTCCCTGGGCAGGTTGGAGAAAAACACCACCTGGCTGCCTTGACCCTTCACCTCTCTGGGGCTCCGGGCCATCGGCACGGCACCACGGTTCTTTTTCTGGAGGAAACACAGTTTTATTTAAACTCAAAGCACACGGAGCACCAGTAGAACCAGTGTTCTTTAACGGAACATGAATGTAGACACAGCAGTGTGCTCTGGGCTTTATACAGCATGCTTCAAAACACTCTATTCAGAGTGCTTTGCATAATGCAGGAATCCCGTTTTAAAAACGTTTTATAAAAGATCATTGGTGTGAGTGGTAGGCCACATACTCTTGTTATCTAGTTTATTTAAAAGAGAAATGAAAGATTGAAGTATGAGTAGGTAAATGGGGCAGACACCGGATGTTGTGGACCTTTGCATGAATCCTAAATGCTGCTTCATACAGCAGCACAAAACCATGTAAGCAACAGAATGAAACATTACAAAACACAAAAGGTATGTGGCCCCAGGCCTTCCAACCACCTTTAAAGCAGACGTACATCAATCAGGGTGCAAAATTAAAAGGGAATAACAGAGGGCCGGTTACCTCGATGACCATGAGGTCCTTGGACAGGTAGAAGGTGAGGGGCCTCCCATTCATGTTGGCTGTGTGCTTCTTGTAGTAGTTCACCATGTCCATCGCCTCCTGGTGAGTATCCATCTCCAAGAAGGCCTAGCGGGACAAGATTATGTTACAAATCTCCCCGCACTGAACGCCTCACTGTAGACCAGGGTTTCCAAACTGGGGGACGCAGCTTAACCATCAAAGCTGCATGTTGCTTTTAAATCCTTTTTGCAGTAATATATTTTGTAAATCTGTTGTCTTTTTACCTACCTCATTCTGTGTGTGTTTGTTCTTAGTAATTTTTTTTGAATTGCTGTTGCAACACTTACATTTCCCTTCTGGGATAAATAAAGTACTCCATCAACCGTCTCTCCATCAAGTGCATCTTAACCATCACAGCCGTACCTTGTTCTTGAGAACCAGGTGCTCTCTCAGGGTGCCGAAGGGTTCAGTTAAGGCAATCAGACTCTTGCTGAGAGGCTTTCTGTCATACTTGGCCACCACCACTCGGCTCATTATCTGGAAGTGGGACAGGGTCAAGTTTTACATCAACCGCCAGCTATAGTAGGACACCTACCACCATACAGCATCACCCATTTGACCACAACAACGGTACAGTTGATAAGGATTCAGACTAGCCATGAAGTGAAATATGCCGTTCTAAAATGTTGTCATGAGTTGTCCGTTTTAGAAAGGAAAAAGTAAAACACCCTACTTAATCTAACCCATAAAATTGTTTCGGTGTACAGTGGAAGATATCGTGAGGAAGCATGTACTTCATATTTATAGTGAGATGTTAACATCATATATACATACATAAATGAACATAATGCATTACCTTTGAATGTCCAGAATGTGGCATGCCCTTGTTCGAGAAGCCAGAGCTAGGCCCACCGCCTATGAGGAAACAGGTGAGGATGAGATTGTGCAAAAGCAGGTCAATAGAATATAAATGTTTTTAAAGACATACGCGTTACATCCATCGCCTCCAGTATGTTTATTTGCACTACGTGTGTAACGGTTCTGTACTGTGCGGCAGGACACACGAGGCTCGCTGCACATGTGAGTGGTTATGGGCGGATGGAATTACAGTACAGCAGAGTGAAAAAAGACCTAGTTTGAGCGCATTTTGGGGTCACAGCCTTATGATTAACATAAACAGTGATACTTAAAATTAGTGCGACTATTTTTACAAAATAGTGTACTTTATTATTTACACCGTGTGGTTCAGTGATTACAGCGCAGAGCGATGGCTAGTCAGCAGTGAACATAAAAGGTAGAGAATGGCATGTGGAGAGAGCGAGCCGGTGTTAGATCCCCCGGCGTCATTCAAGTCTGGGAACATTAGGTATTCCACATGGACCAATGCAACGGCTAAAAGTGATGAATAAATCAGAGAACAATTGCAAACATTGCTCGGCATGCATTACATTATAAAAGCGGGGGCACATCAGACGTGCACGAGGGGGCAGAGGAGCATACAGCCTCCCTACAGCCTTGAGCCATCATCATTCAACCGACTCAGATTGAGACAGGGAAAGCACTAAAGGCTAGGGCATGTTTACAGCTAAAGGTGTTCGGCCATATTCCACAGTTGAAGATGCAGGATTTAAATGCATGGTTAAAATGACTGCATTTTTGCTTTGTGTGATGTTTAGCTTTCATTCCAAAGTGTCAAACTCTACTGCTGTTTATGTTAGTGTTGGTCTACTGCAATTTTTTTAAATGCTGCTGCTAATCTGTTTACCAGTTTTTAATTTTTATAAAAGGGAACCTCGATCGATCCAACGCCTACAGGCACCATAAACATTTTGTATATACATTTGAATGAATACAATTTATACAAATATTAATATACAAAATATAAACCATTATGCTTACCAAGTTTGTCTAGGCATGGGTACAATAAAAAATAGACCATCCAATCTGACACGGGTTAATCATTAGACATTCAGAAATAATCTTTTAAAAAAAACTTTAGTGTCCCTGAACACACAATCAACAGATACACACATTTAGAAATATGTATTGTGTGGATGATTGATTGTTCCAGTGACCAATGCCTACCCCAGCTGGAGGGCATGCCGCCTGCTGAATGGCTCTGAGACATAGGGATCGGCCCCAGCAGTCCGGCAGAGAGGTTGGGCGTGTCCATGTGATGGCCGCCGCCCCTAGAAGAATAAAATACATTTTGAAAAATTATACATATTGGGTTGATATGTTTTTGTGTTTCCATTTCTAATCTGTATTTCATAGTTTTAGATTCTTTACGTAGTTGACCCTTTCCTTGTCACAAGAACTGCCCATAATCCCTGTGTTATACTGTGCAGTTGATAACTACAACACACTTTGACTTTGTTGTGTTCCCAGCATTATCGTATTCAACCAGTCTCGACTGGTTTATCACGGCTAGGAAATACCAGACTGATTTCAAGGTTTTGCTGTGATTGGAGGTGTACAGCTGGGTCAAACTGTTGTGTTGGTGCACAACAGTTACATCACCCGTTTGTAATGCTGTCATCAAGTACACTAGCACCTTGTAATGGTTAAGTTTAGCTTATCTTGGCTATCGTCAAGTACACAACCAGTTTCTAATGTACACTACCAGCTTGTAATGGTGAAGTTTAGCTTATCTTAAGGATATGTAGGGAAGTTAGGCTTGGGCTTGGCTAATCAACCATGGACGTACAGCTAAATAAACCCTAGATAGCATTTGTTGTTCAATAAACACACCATTTGGTAGACAGATTATTATTGGTTGACAGCAAATCATATACAAAGGCAACTAAACTGTTACTCCCATTTTGTGACATAATGATTTGGTACCATTTAATTAACATTACATCAAAGGTTCAGTATGAACTGATACCAGATGTGTCTTACCCAGATGTGTTTTGGGCCATGCCCGGGTCCCAGTCTGGGTACCTACAGAAAACACATCATTATTTACCCAACAATATGATAGTTAGGATTTGAATCTGGATTACAATTATGAAAGATGATGATACAGATTGAAAGTGACCGAGTTACATGCTATGGACTACTACTATCTTATTTACTGGCAATATGAACGCAGCCAGCCCATAATGAGTAAATCATTGACGATATCAGGGTGAGTAACCGTTTTCTTTTGGTAAAATATTCCTGTCAACTTGGTCTTGTAAAATGATCCTGATCTTTCTCTGACCATTTCGATCTTTTTTAGCCGATTATTCCCTGTATTTGTATGGCTGTATAGACTGTATACTGTCAGCGCAAACAACTCTGGCGACATGTGTGTAAATATATGATGACGGCTCCCCCAAACGGCCAAAGATTTAATTTGTTAAAAATAACCTTTAATTCAAAGTTGACTACCTAAGCGGTTGGTAGGTTTGGGGGGAAAGAATTGAGTGAGTATCTAATTTGAGTATTGGGATTATTTGCCTCCACAATACTTGTATTGTCAGGCTGACTCAAAAATGATTGAACATATGGTTAAGAAAAGAATGGACGCCAGAAACATCAATGTCATCTTGTCATGTCATAAGAATGGTACCCTCCTACAGAGAGCACTAACGTTTATTCACCTATAGAAACACATACGTACATTGACGTTTCCGTTCCGCTTAAAATAATTCAAAAAAGATTTCAGGGTCCCTAAAAAGCCAGATCAACATCATTGTCTGTATAACAAACTTACATTTGAAGGAGATGTTTCCGGTTCTCTGCATGACGAAGTCCATTAGTGTGCTGGTTCCACTCCTAGAAGACATATAAATCCTTTAGCCTTCACTACAAAACACTCCCCTAGCCTGACTTCCTACAGGCCTTTCACACTGGCATTGATAAGACACAACTCAACTTTAAAACATCCCAGATCATTTGGTCTTTGTGTGTGAATAAAAAAGTAGAAATATTTGTGTGAGATGCAACGGTATGCTGAAGTTCTATATGCATACCGGAATTAAATAATAAGGTATGAGAAGAATTGCCCTGTATGAAAAATCTAGACAGTTTAAAAAAAATTGTTTGAAGCATGTTACAAATGGGGAAAAATATTTATGTAAAATTGAAATCCCAAAGTGGTATTCGTAGACACCCAAAGTTTAGGAATGGTTGTAAGCTGAGAATTCATGAAAGCAGTTAATTTCCTAGATATGGTCTAATGGCATGACCTGGATCCAAGTCAACTCAATACTATTCAGGGTAGCTGGATTTTACATTAAAAAAATATAGAATTCGGTGGAGCAAATCTCCACTCAATGAATGATATAAAATGGAAGACTCGGGTAAAGGTGCAACTCGTGGACTGAACACAAATCAAGGAACGGAGCTCCCCTAATCTGGATATTACATTATTAACCAGGGAACCCCCAGAGAGAAAAGGGCAGGGGAAAGAGCCAGGACTGGTACTCACCATGTTGGAATGAACATCAAAGTCACAAAGAGCGCATACGTGAGGGAACATGGTGGGCGTGGCCCCCAAAAAGTCTTGAACTTTGCCTTGGGATGGAGAGCCCATCCTCCTCTGCATAAAGTCGCTTTGGGAGGACCCCATGCCAAGCCCCCCGTAGGAGTCACGGCGGGAAAGATCTGAATACTGCCCGTCTCTGCCGCCGCCACCACCACCGCTACCGCCATTATTGCCACCATAGCCAAAGTCATAGCCCCGGGAAGAGTTGGCAGACTGCATGGAACCGTAACCGTAATTGGCTTGGGATGGGCCGCGGGCTGAAGACTGCCCCATGGAAGGACCACCCATCCTCCCCCCATGCATGTCATCCCAGTCTTCCCTGCCTCCACGGTAGGAGGCCTCGGGGGACATTGAAGGTAGATCTCTGCCGGCCATGTGCCTGTCTCCAGCGTCGCCCTTCCGACTCTTAAGCTGCATGAGTATGTGGGGCAGGGTCTCCACACTGATGTTCTCTTCAGGGATCTGTGCAAGGGCGTCGAGGTCCGCCGGCGACAGCCCTAAGCTGGCGAACAGCTTCATGGTGCTGCCAAGATGGCTTCCACCGCCACGACGAGCCATCTGGGAGTTGCGGTCCTGGCTGTCCACACCACTACCACTGCCAAGCCCCATGCCAGAGACCATGTTCCCCATTGGCCGGCCCTGCGGCCCAGATCGCTGCTCGTTCATGCTGAAGTTCAAGGTTTCTGCTGCAGCCAGGAGCCCGCGGCCCACGGCAAAGCCCTTCTGACCACCATCAGACGGGTTTTTCTGTGACATGGTGCTCAAAAAGATGCCGTGGTCTGTGGTGCCGAGTACAGACGACTCAAGATACAGAAGCAAGATGATGGTCTATGTGAAACGGTATTTTCTGCAGTGGTCGGATGGCGTTTTTCTTATGTCAGGCGAAGGTGAAAAGAATGATAACAGTCTAACTCAAAGGGACAGTCTTCCTTCAGGGGGGCAGAATGTTTTCAGCTGAAAGAGAACCAGGGGAAATATGTAAAGGTTGCCTCTTTCATGAAAAAGAAATCAAATGAAGAGGCAACAGCTCTGTGGTCCAAAGCTGCATTTACATTTAACTGAAAAGTTAGCCCTAGACTTAGACGGAGGAGAAAATGGAGGGCAGTCAAAATGCACTGAAAGGCTGGGAAGAAAAAGGGACAGTGACAGAGAGAAAAACAGGCACTATAGGCTCTGGATTGAACTCAAGAAAAGAGTAAGATTACGATCTACTGAAAAATCGAAACTTCCTTCGTTCATAAAAGGGACATTTCAATAGTAAAAAAGGTGGAAAATATGCATCATATGAAACATAAGACTATGAAAGGATTTGTATCCAAGCACACGTCGGAAAGACGCAATAAGGAAGACATTTAGGAAGTTAAAAAAATATCCAATCAAAATGGAAAGAAGAAAGAAAGCAGATTAAGTGGAAAACAACTTTAATTAGTTTGGTTGAAATATTTTCAGTATGTGTAATATTTAAAGCCCCTTTATGGTTATGCATATGCTCACAGTAAGTTAATTTATATGTATGGGTTTGTGTTTGGGTTTAGGGCTTGTACATCAGAATGTATTGTTGGCAATACTACCCCATATGGAGAGGACTCAAGAGTCAGTTTTAGTACTGTGAAATCCTAAATCCAGACAAATTTAAATTAATAATGCTAGTTTTTTGGCCGATTTTGACATGAGAAATTGCAGAAAAAACACAACAATGTCTTCCCATAATGACAGAGAATTTTCCCATTTATTACTGAACAATGAGCAAAACAACATTACTAGCATCTCAATAACTAACATTCCAATGCTTCCAAAATGGAGGCATCATTGCGATGTACAAGCCCTATGGGGGAATGAACCCCATGGTATGTTAAACATTTACTATCCCTGGCTTTTGCGATTGGCGAAGTTAACGGAATAACAAATCTTTGCCACCCTGACGTCTGCTGTCCATGCCTTCTGCCCCCTGGTTGCGCGCGTCGATCTGCCTACATGCCCCAGAAACCTGTCTATAACGTTATATGTGCACATTTGTACATGGACATTTGATTTATCTACATACATTAATCAATGTGTATGTATATATCTAACATATGCATCTGAATATTTGCACATTAACTTTATTTACTGTATAGTTTGTTTGTACATTGGTGTTTTATAAACGTGTGATATCGCGTGATGTATTGAAAACTAGCAGTATCTACATTTGCTAGCTAATCTGTGTCGTTCTCTTGGTAGCTTCACTAAGTATCTTAAGCTGCCCCCCCAAAATAACACCACGCACACAAGTCGTGGTTAATACAATGCAACATGATTAAGTGGTGTTTGTGTATCATAAAACGTAGGTGAGCCTTACCTTTTGTTTTAAGCACCGCTAGCTCGGTAGCACGTCGAGCTAGTCTAGTCGCGACTTGCGTGTCCCTAGGTCAGTACTCTCTGAATTATCGTCGAAGAAACACTACGAGGATATCCTTCATTTAGCGTACCCTGTGAGCCGAGGTGTGCGGTGTGGTTTTTGTTTTAGTAGTTACAGGTTGTTGTTGTTTTACTTTTTTGTTCCAAACGTAATAGATGTTTAAGGTTCAATAATATCTTCACGTATTTTACTTTGTTGTCTTGTATTCTGCTTAGTTTTATTGTTCAAAACTACCGGCCCCCACTGTTCATTACAATCGAGTGCCCACAAATGGTCTCGTAGAAGGGGGCGGGTCCTGCTACAAAACTGGGCCAGTCGGCTATATCCAATCGCCGACAGTTCGTGTGATTCATCCAATAGTGGACGAGTACAGTACGATTCATCCAATAATGGACGAGTAAATTTAGGTTGATCCAATAGTGGACGACTACAGTCAGATTCATCCAATAGTGGAAGAGTTCAGCCAGACAGTCTACTTGTAAACAAACAGAGCCAACGCGGCCATTAAAGGACAGAGAGGAGAGTTCGTCGAAGAGTTACAAGGATTCAAAGTTTCAAGGTTACCGCCGAAACGGGTGTTTGGCAGGTATTTTAACCGACATTTACCCGAACCCGTGTGTTATATGGTCGATTTTAGCGGCCTTCTTTGTGTTTTTAATCAAATATGTCTAACATTAATGTCTAAGGGTAGCTGGCTATTGTCCTCAAGCTAGCGGCCACCATATCTAACTCCATTTCTTGTCAAGTTTGTCTTTCATTCGAGAGGTGCTAACTTTCTGCCTACTATTCTTACGTTTTGGTGATATTTCAGGGCGTTCTAAAATAAAATGAAAGACCCGAGTCGTATCAACAGCAATAACAACATCAGCAGCAGCATCCCAAACATGACCATCAGCAACGACGTCATCCTGACCAACGACGTCATCCTGACCAACGACGTCATCATGCGCAACCAGTTCAACTTTGACGACAACCCCTTCGCCGAGTACATGTGGATGGAGAACGAGGAGGAGTTCAACAGACAGGTGTCCCACAAATATTATTCCCTTCTCTATAATGACTTGCCTCCATTTTTAGACAAAACCTTGAAAATTAAGGCATGAATGTCCATTACACGCTGGTCCCAAGAACTGAGGTTAAGGATCTACACAATTAAAAAATGAAATACCTTAATGCTTGTACTTTGAGATTGAATGGAGATTACATGTATACAGAGTACAGTATGTATACAAATGGATACTCAATTTGGGGGATGCGTATAAGAGTATATAGATTCTTAGCATGGGTCGTCCAATGTTTCAAACCCCTTATTTCTGGCTGTGTTAACACCACTCTCCACCAGTTGAGCTACACCATGAGTGCCGCTCAGGTATTTAACATATCTCTCCTGTCATCCACAGGTGGAGGAGGAGCTATGGGAGGAGGAGTTCATTGAACGCTGCTTTCAGGAGATGTTGGAGGAGGAGGAGGAGTGGGAGTGGTTTATCCCATCCCGGGACCTCCATTCGCAGCCCAACTCCCAGCTGCAGGGCCAATTCAGCCTGCTGGGACTCGCAGGGGATGTGGTCATGTACGAGGACGTGGTGGTGAGAAGAGGGGAATGTTTCACATTATTATTATTAACAACAATAAGCAGCAGTCATCGAAGCCAATGATAATTCCAGTGGGTGTGTTTCTTCTTTGGCTGCTCATGAATGGTGCTAGTTTAATAGTGCGCTGCAATTTAATTGCAGCTTTGCCAATGTGCAAAACACCTTTTTGGTTTGATGATTTGAAGTACCCCATACGTTTAAACCTGTGTTTCTTGGAACTTAAGTGGGTCGTGTTTCCAATGGGTGCAACCGAAAGCCACTGACTTCCTCCACATAGCACTTACTCCTGATATTGAAGTTTAGCTTTTTGAAGCATTATTCAAATAAAACATTTTTTTTAACCAGTTGAACCATTTAAGATATGAAATGGGGAAAAAACAATGATGTCAACTAAACGTCTGTGTTGCAACAGCACTATTTACAAATGTAACATGGTGGTGCTGAGGAGAGGAGAGTGGTTGTGCGGCAATCTAAAGAGTGCAATATGTATAAATATAGTTGAAGTTTTTATCTCAACTTGAGCAAGATACCAAACATATACCTGCTTTTTAATGACATGTATCTGAATTAACTGTTAAGGTTGAATTATGCTTCTGCCTCAAATAGCTGCCACACAGCGGACATGTTTGGCTATTGCAGAAAAGTAGAGTCTGCAACATGACCATAAAATAGCAACTTCCCGTTGTGTCAACACAACCTCACTTGGATGTTTGTTTCTCCTGCGGCCTCTAGGTCAACAGCAACCTGAACCCCAACGCAAAGGAGTTCACGCCGGGGATCCAGAAGCATGTGATCTGACCCCCGGCCCCCCGCCTGCCAGTGGAGCCAGTCAGTCGTCCACACTGTGAAGCAGTGAGAGATGTGTGTTGTTTTCAGTTGTCACTCTGTTGCACTTGACTTAGGCCTGATGTGTTGCCAAAGTTCCCTGTTAGCCTTGCATGTCTTGGTTTGAATAATGTTACATATGTACGTGTAAAGAAGACTTATGCCTACCTGTTGTAACTCTTTTGAATGTATTATCAGGGCAGGAGGCTTGTTCGTTTTTTGCTTGTTACTCAACGTGTTGTGTTCGCATTTAGTTCAGGCAGCAGGTCCAGAATACCGCACAGAACAAATCGTCTTTTTACATACATCATTTCTGTTTATCCTACCTTGATTCCTAACTATGCCCTGAATTGATGGATATATGTTTTTGCACTTTTATTTCCTTTCATTTTATGTTATTTTATCTTGAGTTTTTATGTGCTGTGCTGTTCATTGCATTCACTCGTTGCTTCGCATTATCTCGTTACAGCGGAAAGCGCTCGTCTACATTTTGTTGTTCTAGCACAAGAGATTGATAGACTGTTTGACCATGTTTAAATAGTTGTTTGGGTATAGTGGCTAGTTCATATTTCTAGATTTGTTGGCATCCATCTTCCTCTGTTGCCTGTTGATCTTGTCTTGAGTGTGTGGATAGAGAATGCCACAGATTTTTTCTTAAATGCACATAAGAACTGTATAAAAAGTTAAATAAGGAGAAAAAACTTGTAAAAAAATCTATTTTTTCTTAAACTATTTGAAAATAAATGTTTATGGATAAACATTTTTTTGTATGTATACATTTGAGCACTTCTCCGGCCTATCTAGTTTAAGTACAACAACAAAAAAGGTATATAAAAATACAACCACAAGCTGGATGAAATGAATGTAATTCAGCCCATAAGCACCTGCCCAGACATGGGTTTGGGCAATGGCCTAATAGACATGATAATCTTTGTGTTGTGTCAATATAGCTGACTGTACTCTTAATACAGCTATTAACAACATTAACGTTTAATTGTTTAACCAACTTCTGCTTTGGTATGCTGATTGGTCTGAAAGCAAACTAAGTTGAAAATCCAAAACATTTAAAAAAATGAGATTGAGAACACGCACGCAAGTTTCCGTCTCGTGTGCGTGTACTCTTGAGTTGACGCGCCGTTTAATTTATTATATTTTATCCTAGGCAGAAGTCGTATTTTTACGACATCAGAGTTATAATTGAACGCAGCATTTGGAACGGGCTTGGGTCCACTGTTGGCGTGTGTCACAAACCTTCTGCTGTCTGGAGAAAATTAAATACACATTTCATGTGAGCTTATCTCTCCTGCACATTTTGGACTATAAGTGTTAAACACAATGCACACTGTGACCAAGTTAAACACCTTCATGTTTATTTCAAGCACTTCGCTTTAATTGCAAGAAAACTATATGTCTCTTTGTTACTTAATTTGAATCTTACAGCATTTCCTTGATTTCCATGTTTAAGGACACAGATATTCTCCCCCTCTAGATTATTTGCAGCTCTATTTCTCTATCACTCACTATATCCTATCAGCTATTGGTGGTAGCTAGGGTGCTCTAGGTGGTTGCTACAGTACTTTTGGGTGATTGTTAGGGTGTCCTAGGTGATTGCTAGGTTGTTCTAAGTGGGTTTTATAGTGTTCTGGGTTGTTGCTAGGTTGTTCTGGTTTCTATGAGCTGGCTAGAGTGTCGGAATAAAAAGGAATAAAATGAATAAAAGTATAATCATTTAAAAGGTATAAATAGTATGCTTTTAGACATTATATATAAGTGAGTGAGGTGGATAGTGAGATTAGTAAAGATTGAATCATTATTGTAGTATAAAGTATGGAGGATGAGTTGAGTTTATATATTAATAGTCTAGTGAGAGAACGGTCTTATTTTATGTTTAGTTCTAAACAGATTGTTTTTGTTTAATGTGTGTATGTGGAGAACATTTATAGTTATCTCTTGGCTGGCCAAGTTAGATTAGTAATCACTGCGAGGAGAGCAACATTTTGATGTACTATGTATATGGGTCTAAATATTGTAATTGTGATTTGGATTGTTTATATTTCGTGCACTAACAATTCTAGAAAAGAGAAAATCCCATCTGTGTGTATGTTGACGTTTAAAATTTGAAATACTTAAAAAGTATAAATAGTTTAAAAGGTTTGAGTCATTCCATAAAAGTGTTGATAATAAGGTAAGTATGTAGCCTACAATTTATAATTTTTCAAGCAAGTACAAAGGAGGAGTTGAGTATGGAAGTTTGGGAATAATAATAATAATTCATATAAAAACTATTAACTATGATAGATAATAGGAGTTATGCAGCTAACACTGCACACCTAATAATACGTATGATGGGTAATACCAGTTCTGCAGCTTTTTTACATTGTATACATTATAACATTGTATGCTTAAAAACTTTATACATAGCATGAACAAATTATAAAACCTATTTCAGCACAACAGCACTCAGTGAAAAACAGGGTCAAATGTGCAAGAAACTATTTTCTTTGATTCTGTCTGGTTTACCTGACCAATCAGTGGTTGATTAGTGAAGTAGGAATCACCTGTGTGTGAAATAACCTTACGGTGTCGCAAAAACGGGAAACAGCATGGCCAGTTCGGTTTCCTGATCAGCAGATGGCAGCCTTATACCGTCCGTGATACATGGCATGCTATAAGGATAATAATATAAAGTAGAAAATATATTACAATACAACACAAAAACCTACATCATACATGTACACTATCCTACAACGCATCCTAACAGGCTACTTCACTATAGCCTACTAAGTAGTGGATTGCCCCATTGTATTCTTATGTTATTGAAATAATATTCTAGACAGTATAAGTAGCTGTGGATGTATTGTACAACAAAAGTGTCACAAGAGACTGGACATCGAGGCGACTGGATGTAGTTGTAGTAGTGCTGTGTTTATTTCATTAGACACGTTCGTTGCACTAGACATGACCAGTGTGTACCACTAGATGGCGATATTAGAACGGGACACTGGAGACTGCTCCTAGTGCATAGGAGCGCATGGTCCTAGAGTCGCATGTTCCATTGAGTTGTTTTTAACCTCCAGTCTGCCTCTCTCTTAAGAAAGCTTCGTTTTTTAGTCTAGCACCTCCCCATCTTCGTAACTTGTAACAGCATGTATGAAGCTGCGATGTCAGTGAACACATGACCCCACCATGTCTTTACAGAATCTTTGTCCACCATCGTTCAACCTCACTTACTTGTATCCGTGTCGTCCAGCTCTCCTCCACGTTTTCTGTTGAAAAACAACAGTGTGGTGAGGTCTGTGTGTTTCATTGTCTCTGCATGCATGTGTGTGTGCGTGTGTGTGCATGCGAGATTATCTGTCCAGCATACATGTGTTTGTGTGTGTGTGCAGGCTTGATTGTGTGTGTGGGTGTGTGTGAGTGAGTGCATGCTGGATTTTGTGTGTGTTGCGTGTGTGTGTGTGTGTGTGTGTGTGTGTGTGTGTGTGTGTGTGTGTGTGTGTGTGTGTGTGTGTGTGTGTG
>JAOPJO010000002.1:18244811-18256789 GCA_027123675.1 Molva macrophthalma
AATGCTTTGAGAAACTCCACCCTCCCCCCCTCCCTCACACACACACACACACACACACACACACACACACACAGACACACACACACACACACACACACACACACAAGCATCACATTATTTACATTAAGTATTTGCTGTATGTCACCTGTCATTGTAATCTTTGAAGTATTAACGTTCAAATATTTGAATGGATTGTGGGGAAGTAGTTCTTTGAAACTTTCAGTGTATTCTAAAGAGTTGTACAGATATTACAATATCCATTCACCTGTGTGTTTGTTTCTAACAAACAGTCCTTTTAATAAAACATTAGTATATGGTTTTAGCCTCACATCAAGTGTGGCCTATTTAACAGCCTAGATTTTCTTTTATTATTTGCATCCAAGAAGGTTCATACCAGGCAAATATTGCAATATTCAATATTATTGCACATTGCGACAAACCTAATATGTAATGAATATGGCCAACAGGTACAGGGCTGGGACCATGACTCTGGATGAAGACCCCTCTGCCACAGAGGATCCTCACCGCCCTCTCGTTCTGCACAGACTCAAGAAAGACGAGGAGGTGACGTGGAGAACCTCTGCGTCGCGCCAGATCCGCAACCACTGCTCGTGCACCCAGGACAAAGCCCGGGCCAAACTCCTCGGGTTCTTCCCCATCCTAAAATGGCTGCCTCGTTACCAGCTCCGAGACTGGATCCTGGGCGACGTCATGTCGGGGGTGATCGTGGGTATCCTATTGGTCCCCCAGTCCATAGCCTACTCCCTATTGGCCGGGCAGGACCCCATATACGGCCTCTACACCTCCTTCTTCTCCGCCATCATCTATGCGTTTCTGGGGACGTCCCGGCACATCTCGGTGGGAATATTCGGGGTCCTGTGTCTGCTGGTGGGCCAGGTGGTGGACAGGGAACTGGCTGTGGCCGGATACCTCTCTGATACGGTCGTTATCATCGGTGGCGATTATAACGCCAGTTCCACCCTGCTGGTTGCTCAGGGGAATAGCAGCCTGGGGCCGGCATGTGATAAAAGCTGCTATGCCATCGTGGTGGCCGCCACGGTTACCTTCACTGCCGGGGTCTACCAGGTGAGATCCCAGGGGCATGTGGAGAACTGACCTGTCACCTGTCGAGTCGTGGTTTAAATTTGGGGGAGGATTAGGTTAAAAATTACAGTAGTTATTTATGTGTGCTAGTTATAATGTGGAGCTGTGATGTGGAGTGATGTGGAGATCATTGGAACATAATTAACTTTTTCATTTTTTAAGCAGATACTACTATGCAAAGTGTACTATTATGTACACTTTGCACACAGTAGTGCAAAGTGCACTACTATGCAAAGGAGCAGGTAGGGGCGTCATGCTAAAGGACAGTTAAGCTTCTGTCTATCCAGTTTATCAAACCCTGTACCTTTCAGTTGGGCCTCCAACACCTGACACACTACACTCAGTGACTGTGACGGTTTGATAATGATGCATGGACAAAGCAAAATATACATACTATCTATATGCATCACCTTTCCTTTTCTATTACTCTTTCTCTCACCCCTCCCTCCCTCCAAGGTGCTGATGGGTCTCCTCCAGGTGGGCTTTGTGTCTGTCTACCTGTCAGACTCCCTGCTGAGCGGCTTCGCCACGGGTGCCTCCCTCACCATCCTCACCTCCCAGCTCAAATACCTGCTGGGACTGAGGATCCCGCGGCCACAGGGCTGGTTCACCCTCATCAAGACCTGGTACGCCCTGCTCTCCAACCTGGCAAACACCAACGTCTGCGACCTGGTCACCAGTATAGTCTGTCTGCTGGTCCTGGTGCCGTCCAAGGAGCTCAACGACCGCTTCAAAGCCAAGCTCAAGGTAGGGGGCTTCAGATGTTAAGGTTAGGGGTTAGGTCAAGGTAGGGGGCTTCAGATGTTAGGGGTTAGGAGTTATGTCAAAGTAGGGGTTAGATGTAAGGGTTAGGGGTTAGGTCAAGGGAGGGGTCAGATGTTAAGGATAAGGGTTTAGGTCAAGGAAGGGGGCATCAGATGTTAGGGTTAGCTCAAGGTAGGTGCTTTATAATCTAAGGGTTAAAGCTTATGAGTTAGGTTCTGCTTTCTAATCTTCGGGTCAGGTGTTAAGAGTTAATTGTTGTCTTAATGTTAAATGGTACGGTAAGCTCAAGGTAGGTCAGAGCTCAAAGTAGAGAGAAGAAGAAGAGAAACCTGGTACGTAAACCAAAGAGCTGATTGGCTCTGGGGGTAACTGTGACCTCTCACCCCTCCCCAGGCGCCCATACCCTTTGAGCTCTTCGTGGTCATCATCGCCACGCTTGCCTCGCACTTCGGCCGCTTCAACGCGGAGTACGGCTCGGGCGTGGCGGGCGCCATCCCCACCGGCTTCCTGCCGCCGCAACTCCCAGCCTGGTCGCTCATCCCCAGCGTGGCGGTGGACGCCTTCTCCATTGCCGTGGTGGGCTTCGCCATCACCGTGTCACTGTCAGAGATGTTCGCCAAGAAGCACGGCTACGCAGTGGACGCCAACCAGGAGATGTACGCCATCGGTTTCTGCAACATCCTGCCCTCCTTTTTCCGCTGCTTCACCACCAGCGCAGCGCTCACCAAGACCCTGGTGAAGGAGTCCACAGGCTGCCAGAGCCAGATCTCGGGCCTGATCACCGCCCTGGTGCTGCTGCTGGTCCTGCTGCTCATCGCACCACTCTTCTACTCCCTGCAGAAGTAACGTACCCACATACACATGCATGGACACACTCATGCCTGGACACACACACTCTCACACACACACACACACACACACACACACACACGTACACACACACACACACACCCTTAGTATACACACATTGGTTGTTGCTGTGGGTGTGACGGACCACATCATAGACCAGACAATAAGACTTTGTAAATTGTAAGGTGAAACTCATGTTTGCTAAGATATTATTAGCATCGCTAGCTAAACAACAAGACGGCGTTTGGCAGCGATTAGCTATAGCTTGCCGTAGCTATAGCTTATTACTAATTAAAGCCACGGTTAATTATAGCCCAGGTCCTACTGAGCCTTTTGGAAGAATGTCAACTGATGTTTATGGCTTTGCAGCTATTTAGGCACACACACACACACACACAGATGGTGATGCAAATTTAAGAAATTTAACAGTGCAGTATGTAATGTAGAGCAGACATTAGCCTAGGCCCTAAGTGATTAAAATTAGTATTGGATATCACTGTGACACTCAAATGATGTCAAACGTTGATTCATTAAGTTTAATGTTAATGTAGCTTGGCTTCATTAAGGCAAATCGTAAACGAATGTAGCTTAGCCTCATTAATTCAACTGCTAATGTAACTTGGCTTCATTAAGTCAAATGCTAATCTCGCTAAGGTGAAAATAAGTCCCTGGGCACTGGATCTCGGACACTGTGGGACATTTGTATTTGATACATTTTATAAGACTAAGGTTTGCTATTTAAGGACCATACCGATCTGGTTCATTAAACCTTCATGACTGTTTCTCCTGACTTCACGAAAACCTCCATTATAATATCATTTGTCAAAACTATTTTATTGTACCAAGAGCAAAGAGCACTCGCCTTTTGGAATTAATGCACGTTGCGCCAGTACAGAGTTTGTGAAATTTGTGGAAAATAATAACGGAATCGCCATACAAGTCCTTTACACAACCATGTCTTATCACAAAGACCAAAGTTATACTGCTATTGTTTACGTTTACACTCACACTCAATCAGCAGAACAACGTTTTTTACGTTTTTCAGCATTCATTCCCCAATATGAAGTGTCATTCATATTGGTAACAAAAGGTTTGTGAAGCCAGGAGAGAGGGCTACGATGGATCACCCAGACTGATATGGTCCTCCAATTCCAAGACTCTGGACCTTTATACTTATCTTGTGTTCCAGGGAAACGGCTTTTCAAGGGCAGACTTGCACACGAATACTGCCATTCATTATGGCTAGCACCCACCACTAACTGTCTCCTCTTGCACCATGTGTTGCCAGACTTGGAGTCTTCTTATTCTCATATTTCACTTACAAGCTCAGGTTTCACTCACAAGGATGTTTATATTTTAGACCCATATACAGACAACCATATGGTTATTTAAATACATTACACAATGCCACAGAGATATCCTGAGTTCCCATAATCCCTGGAATTAATTAAGTAGTTATCTGATCGTTAAATAATAATAATACATCTATTAAATGTACATAAACCTAAATAAATGGAAAATAATAAAAGGCATACACAGTACACTGAGTATTCAGACCAGATGCACATCTAAGAGGTGAAAGGCACAAGTCAAGAATATTGCCTTCTAACGTTAGAGTTTGTTAGTGCAGTGGTTAGGGTGTTTGATTCCAGACCAAAAGGTCCTGGGTTGAACTCCAATTTCCGCAGCCTTACCCCTACTTGCTTCTACATGACTTGTATCTGAAAAAAATCACGATGCTTGGGATAAAAGTGTCTAAATAACTAGTTAAGGGTAAAAAAGAAAAACAGTGGGGTTGGATATTCTTATTTAAATGATAAACCCATTGATGGATGGTGCATGGTGCTGATCAATAGAATTTATTGGATTCTTTGTTACTCAGTAATGCCTCAACAACAAACATAACAGTGTGTCACCGTTCATCTGAGATCAAACCAAAACATCAATAACTGACCTTGCACATGTCCCAGAGAGCCACATTCAACAATCAGCTTCAACAATACTATTGGATTCCAACCCAGTACATATCTACAAGTATAACAAGTACAGCACCGACGAAACCTTAACTTTCATGGCCATATCTCAAAAGGGTGAGGTGTTAGTCTTCTTCAAACTTTTCAATCGATCGCTGTAGCACCCCCTATGGTCCTTTTTGGATTAACTTTAGCCTAGTTCATCTTGAACTATGTTCCTTAAAGTACACCAAGTTGGGTGATGATTGCCCTAAGTTAACCCCGCCTTTAGGCACCTAAAGGTGATTGGGCTAATTTGGCCGTCTGGTGGCCATGTTTTTGCAGGTGATGGGATGCATATTGTTCCTTAGAAACATTTGTTCCTCGTGAGGAGAGACAAATGTCTACAAAGTTTCATGACCGTAGGGCAAAGGGGTCAGGAAATATGAACGTTTCCATTTCCACTCGATTGCTATAGCGCAGTGATTGCGCTATAACCCCCTATTGCCCAATCTGTTTATAAACCCCCCCACCCCTCTGCTTCCAGGTGTGTCCTGGCCGTCATCATCGTGGTCAATCTCCGTGGTGCCCTGCGCAAGTTTGCCGACATCCCGCGCATGTGGCTCGCCAACCGCATCGACGCATGCATCTGGTTGATCACCATGGCAACCTCAGCGCTGGTCAACACCGAGCTCGGCCTGGTGGTCGGGGTGCTGGTGTCGGCGTTCTGCGTGCTGGGGCGCACCCAGCGGGCGCAGGCGGTCGCACTGGGCCGCTCGTCAGGTTGCGAGCTGTACGAGGATCTGCTGGAATACGAAGGGCTGCAGGCGCCGTCCGGAGTGGCGGTGTTCCAGTACCAGGCGCCCGTCTATTACGCCAACCAGAGCCTTTTCAAGCGTAGCCTGTTCCGCGCTGCGGGCCTCGACCCCGTCAAGGAGAAGGCTCGCCGCAGGAAGCTGGAGAAGAAGAGGAGCAAACAGGAAAAGGAAGAGGCGGTACCGCCCGCGGAGGTTGCTACCTGGGGGAGGTCAGAGGCCGCGGAGAACGGAATTGTGGGTAAAGAGGGAGAGGGAGAGTCGGATGTTGGTGTGACGAAGGTCTTGATGCCTGGGAGGAAGAAAAAGGAAGAAATGGTGGCTGCAGGTGGTGTCCACAGCGTGGTTCTGGACTGCAGCGCCGTACTCTTCCTGGACACCGCCGGTGTCAACGCCCTCAAGGAGGTCCGTAAAGATTACCAGGAACTGGGGGTCCGGCTGCTGCTGGCCCGGTGCAGCACCTCGGTCCTGGACACGCTGGAGAGAGGAGGCTACAGCACCCTGAACAAAGACCAAGAGGAGCCTGTGTTCTTCTCCATCGAAGACGCCGTCCGCTATGCCCAGAACATCTCCAATGGCAATGAAGATAAGTGTGACACCTACTGCTAGCAGAAGCTCTGGAGGAAATGCCTCCGTCATTCTGAGGTGTCTTATGTCTTGTTGGCATAGACGCCGCTTCGTCCAAGTATGTCCAGGAAACACTCCGCCTAGTGTTTTAGAAGTGCCTTGAAGATGGGCAGCTGTAACCTCCTGTACCTATCCTGCCGTCATCATGAGGCAGGTCAAACTGACCCCAGTACGTTACTGTAAAACGTAGATCAGATGTCACCCCCCCCAAACGGCACTTGAAGCAATTATTATTGAAGTAATGTATCAGAAACTAAATCGGATTGTTTTTGCAGTGGTGCATGTCCCACGGTAAACCTCACTGCCGAACCTTCAAGAAAGTAATGACTGTTGAGCCAAACGGCTGCATTATTATGTTGGCTTAGCGGTTAAAACGTTTGACTCTTTAATGTTGGGTTTGTCTGTCCAAACCCCTGCCATTAAATACTTTTTTTGTCCGTGTTTTGTACTCGGAAGAAAATGAAGAAACATAGTCTAATCAGATTGTAGATATTGTTACTGACGTTCTTGCACTGCTTGGGACTTGGGACTATGGGAATGCAGCTCGACTATATAGCTTTAATGGAGGAATTCTCTTCCAATACATGTTTTAGGCAATTTGGTGGAAGGCATCTATGTAGCATCATTCTGTACCTGGGCTATCTAGCCTTATCCCATAATCCCTTGCAGTCAGTCCAAGCTTTACCTGATTGCAGAGGGGCAAGTCAAGTGGATTAGGGGTTTGTCTCCCCAGCCAAATAGTTTTGGGTTCCATGACCAAAATTCCCTAATCCCTAGCTACTCCTTAACCGGTTTCAGCTGGATTCGTTCAAGTTTACACATTGGTAATCAAAATCGGTTGCACCACACAAACTAATTGTTAGTAGTTATTAAATATGTACATATATCCCGAAGCACAAAAACTACATTTCAAATTGCTAGTTCGAAACCAATTAGTGGTTACTACTTGGTAAGGACTATACACATAGACTTGGTAACAAACTAACACATAGCTGGTGCAACCTAGTCCTGTATCTGAATTCAATGCAAGTCACTTTGGGTAAGAATGTCTGTTAAATTAATGTAGACTAACTGCCAGAGTATCTTCAGATTCTGGATCTAGGACCAGGATCTGGGGTGAGGTACTTGGCCCTTGTTACTGAGGTCTGGTGATCTGTTGTCATATTGGTTCAATCAAGCTCAAGTTTGTTTACTAGATACTGTTTGCTCAGGGTGACAATGTTACTGATGTGCCTTTTATTGTACTTTACTGCTGCAAAAGCTAGCCACACAGCTCTCCTCCCTCTATAAGAGTTAGGGTGAGGAGGTGTCTCTGTGAACTCATTGCTACATGAGCTTGATTAGCGGCACACTTCTGCTAATAGTGCCTTTACTTACTCTCACTTCACACTAGTCAAGCTAAGCTGAAGTTGAGTCTTTCTTTCATTAGGGTAAAGCTTGATTTAAACATGTATTTCCTTGTTTCTTTCTCTTGCCTCTATTGCAGATGATTTGCCATGAAGTACTCATCGGAAAAATAAGTTTGCCTTTTGAATGAAGTTGAATTGTTAAAAGTTAAAATGGTCAAATCTAAAGCTAAAATGGTCAAATATACAGTTAAAATGGTCAACTCTAAAGTTAAAATTATCAGGTCTAAAGTTAAAATGTTCATGTCTATGGGCATTGGACAGAAGGAGAGGGAGAATGTCATTCCTCAGGGGGCAGTTTTCTGCTTTATTATCTCAATGTATGTAGTGTAGCTTTAATCAGCTTTGATCTTAGATTTTATTTGACAATATTTTGGTGTTGAAACTCATTGTTGGCACAGTGTAGTAAAGGTGCCCAGTTAGTTATTATTCAGATTTTTCGATTTAAGTTATTCATTGATCAGTTTGGCGAAATACTTTATATATGTTATATGTGCATACCAAATCCATGCAACAAGAAACTCAAGTGCCGACAATCTTTTGTTATGTAGTTATATATCTTTACACATTTATCAACCAAAGTCGATGATTTATTATCAAAAGCCATTATCTGATGCTGTTTTGGAGTGAGAAATCAAGCTTTTTCTGTTTGTCATTGAAAGCTTTATTGTAGCTTTTCAACCATTCTTTTAGAATTGTTCATACAAAGCGGAGACATGCTACAAGGCAATGTAGACCTATAGTCTGTCCATACTTAATCATACTCCTTTCTGGAACCGTCTTTGATGTCAGGTCCAAGATGGCTGGCCCCTGGACCTGATAGAAAATATCCCAGGTACACCGACCAGAAACCATGTCAACATTCACGTGTGTTTGTGTGTGTGCGTGTGTGCGTGCATGTGTGTTGTCTCCGCTACAGACTATTGATTTATAGACAATTAATCTGATCTTGTGGTCTAAATCTGCAAATACTCTTCAGGTGTAGTTGATTGGATCGACAAGTCAGCTTCAAGTACTTTAAAGTGAGTGTACATTTTGTGTATTGTTCGCTTTGTGTGTACAGTCTGATTTAAATGGAAATGCAAAGTCCATTCGGGGTGGGGGGGGGACTATTTATTTGAGTGTTTGAGGTGAAGTTAAATATTACATGTTGTGTTTGATCAGAACCATCCATAACTGACAGCTGATAACACTAAACAAGGAGTGGCTTTAGAGTGGTGGCGAAAGTCACCACTGGAGCCATGAAAGAACAAACTGTCACTTCCACATTTCTGGAATACCTTGTTTTCCTTTTCTGATTGATTGTCACACAAACAGACACACAAGCACACACAGGTCTGTATGTGTTTCTCTGCAACACAGCCAGACTAACATTTAATACAAATCAAGCAGAATCATAATAACATACTTTTAATTCTAAGTGTAATTATTTAGTCAGGGAATTCCCTTTCCTATGTTTTTTTTTTGAGTCATAGACTCAGACGGTGATTGCTGAAAGCCATATCTAGCATGTGTTATATATGCAGATCGGAATGTCTCATGGGCTATTTGTATTTTCTTTTTTCACCATCTTAACAATTAAACTAGTGTCACGTTTTAGTTGGTGTTAAGACAAAACAGAATATTCACAGACTTAAGAGCAATCTCTTTTAACACAAGACTGCCACCTCCATTTTGTAAACATAAAATCCATCTGCAATGGAAAATTGCAGTTTGTTCATCTTTTTGTGGAAGATATTTAGTACATTTTTGGTACGCTTTATTTTTGCAATCAATTATATAACCATGGGACTTAATTATTTGAAGTGTTGGAAGAACTTGATCAACTGTTGTCAGCTAGGCCTAGCAGACATTAGTTCTGTTGATGTATGTGGGTTTGTAATGGTGCTGTATGTGGGTGTGTCTTAGAAGTGATCCATCTGCAAATAAATTGATTTACTTAAATATGACGTTTCCTGCATTGTTTGTTTCAAGGTTATTCTAACCACTCGACCGTACACATTTTTGGTACTCGCTTTACCTAGGGTGTATGTGTGCGTGCGTGCGTTCAGGCACTGGCATTTAATGACCACCAGGGGGCGATATCCACTAGGATTTGAGCAGTAGCGGGGGACCCAAACAACGGCTGTATTCCAATCATTCCACCATAACTGACTCATTAAGAAATGATGATTAGTCCGAAGAGACTGCGTCTGCGTAATTATGATAGGACTCTATTATATATTCATGAGTCATTTCAACCCCATTAACCTACAGTTATTTTCCCATACCAATTATAACCTTGAAATACGAATAATCTATTTCATTTTAGGCCTACAGAAGGGGAGGCAAGGAACACGCCTGCCCGGAATATCAAACATATGGGACCTCGATATGTCGTTGACGGGACGTCGGCACAATAAAAGAAAATGGTAAAACCTACACCCGTCTTAATAACCCATGTCACTCCACACCATGACGTCACACAACATGTGTGATGTCATGTTGTGAACTTTATTCACTCCCTTATGGCAGGGTTGTACAGCTCTTGAATAGACAACACGGCGGCGACCAGTCTCTCTTCCATCCTCACAGTTGCTCGGTAAATAGCAGAAGGCTACAATGCTAACATTACATGGTAACCAAGGTTCTTCTTCCCGTGGTCGTCTTCGGTCTGATAGCCGGCTTACTACACATCCACAGATGCGTAGTCCACTTAGTCGTCTCTTGTCATCTTTTGTGTGTCTATGTTTCCATGATAGTGATGTTGGGAAAGCTCAAATTCATTGTTGCTGAGAGAGAGAGAGAGAGATAGAGAGATAGAGAGAGAATGAGAGAGAGAGATAATGGTGGAAGAGAGAGAGAGACACACATGACACATGACAATAACCATTACTGGTTTTTGTCAGGGCTCCAGCCTTCTGTGAGGAAAGGTGAGTTTCACTAAAGAAACCAACAGCACTTTGTCAGTCAGACCTCTGTTTCTCCAGGGATGACAGGGACTCGTTCAAAGAAAACTTTGTGAAAAAATAAATTGGAACCAGGATCAATATGTAAGATATAGGGCGAGGGAGGGAGGGAGAGAGATTAATACATTTAATTATAAGCAAGGACAAAGAAAAATGTGTATTCCAGGTACATTAAAAAACTGTGATTTTATCCAATGCTAGAAGTCTCCCGTTTATTTTCAAAACAAGTACAATATATTGGTATTTGTAATGAACTTTTTTAATGCAGTGCTTTACAAAGCAAATATTCTGACTTTTACTTAATTTATCTCCAATACTCGTATTAGTATACTCGTATATAGTATTCGTTTTACTGAAAGGATCTTTCAGTTCATCATCACAGTTTGATGGCGACAATAAGACAATACAGCCCTCCGGGTGAATCATCAATATATCTACCCTACCCTACAAACGGACGGATTAGCACTTTTACGTTTGATACTTATACTATTATATTGTATATCAAGTACCTTCATTGTTTAACTTGATTAGAATGTGAAATAGAGTGGAATAGAGGACTTTTACGAAAACATCAGGGATTTTTCTTCTAAAGGGAGTTTAACTTTGATTTTAATTTCACTCTGGGTCATGTTTTCAGCAGTTTAAGCAAATTAAGCACTGCTTTCTTATATTAATAAAGAGCTGAGCGTGACGGTGCCAATACCTGTGTTATGTTAGGGTACGCCTGCCTTTTGTCCAGGTGTGTCCACTGTCCATGTATCAATCTCTTTGTCCAGCAGTGAAGGGCCTCTGAGTTCTCTATCAGTTATTAACATTATTAGATATTACTGAAGTTCTTCATAGAGGTGGGGAGACATTGGAGGACCACGGGAATGCTGGAATCCCACGGAGCAGTGAGGGGTCCGCTTGGTATTCACTGTGTGGAGTCCCTCCAGACTCCACCGTGCCAAACAGATGGTATGAGGGAGGGAAAATACAGCAGCCAAACGAGCATGTGTGCGCACGCACACACACACACAGATACACACACACACATGTTCACACACACATATTCACACGCAGACACACACACACACACATGTTCACACACACAAGCTCACATACACACAAACACACATATTCACAAACACACAGACACAGAAACAGACACACACACACACATGTTCACACACACACATACACAAACACACACCCACACACACACACACAGACACAGACACACACACACACACACACACACACACATATATGTTCACACACACAAGCTCACATACACACAAACACACACATATTCACAAACACACCCACACAGAAACACACACAGATACACGCACACACACACACACTCACTCACTCACTCACTCACACAGATACAGGTCATAAATATTTCAAGCTCTCTCTCTCTCTCTCTCACACACACACACCCACACACACACTCTTACAAACACACACACACACACACACACACACACACACACACACACACACACACACACACACACACACACACAC
>JAOPJO010000002.1:18271119-18283449 GCA_027123675.1 Molva macrophthalma
CACACACACACACACACACACACACACACACACACACACACACACACACACACACACACACACACACACACACCTGAGGTCCAGAGGGGGTTATCCAGGTGTACAACTTGTAATAATCAACATTATTACAAGGGATGATTCATCACCATCACATATTATTAACATGGATAACTACGTACCATCCCTACCAAGAAATGCGTCCATAACAGAAATAATTTAGGTGTGTTACAAGATCAGAAACAACATTCCTGGTTCATTCCTATGGATAAGGATATTGTTTCATGTTCACTCATGGTCATTCATTTGATGTTTCATGCATACACACATTTTCTCTCTCTCTTTCTTTCCCTCTCTGTGTCTCTGTCTCTCTCTCTTCTCTCTCTTTCTCTCTCTGTCTTTGTCTCTCTGTTTCTCTCTCTCTCACTCTCTCCCTTCCTAACTTAATGATAAAGGCTAACATTGTGTGCCCCAAGTTTATCATCCTTTACTTCCGTTACATAGAGCTAAAGTTTCTCATATCTGGATTTTCCATGAAAACCCAGAGAGGGATGAATTAATCCCTGATTCAGCATTAACGACACAGAGCACGAAAGTCTCGGATCTTGATTCTATTCTCAGATGTGGGTTTCAGCCTCCCGAACCCTACCCCTCCGTGGGCGATTGACAAAACGAGCACACCATTATTAATCATCTGACCAGTGAGTCAGAGAGGAAGGATGATGTCAGAGACAGTTTGTTCAGCGTGATAACAGAAAGAGGTCATTTAATACTACATATGGAAGGTTTTGGGAGAGGTTTTAGGAGTTAATTCAGGCTACTGCTGGGCCCTAGAGATTAATTGTGTTTCGTAATAATTGCACATTGAGATGCATGGACAATTTAATCAAACTTTTGGCTCTTATGTCCGCTTTGTGTGCGAATATTTGGATATTTATGTTTGCTACAGTGAGTGTTTGTATCATAGGCCCTTCCTTCACACACACACGCACGCACGCACGCACACACACACATATTATATATATTATATAACACTCTGATCTCTACCACCTCCTCCCCCTCCCTGATATCATCCTACTCCTCTTTGTCTTCGTCTCTTTTCCTTCCCTCTCTTGATAGTATTTTATCGCTGTCTGTCCTGAGGGGGCAAGTGTCCTGTGGGTGCACCTCGATACTTAAGGTTCTCACGAGTGTTGGGGGGTGTGAACCTTGTTTCTCTATCCATTTGATGTGTAGTGCAGGCTCCAGTGTAGGCTCTCCTTCTGCACACACACACACACACACACACACACACACACACACACACACACACACACACACACAACCACATACATTTGACACGCACACCAACTAACACACACACACTCACACTGCCACATACAATCTGACATGCAATGCACGCAAGCACACACATACATACCTACTGTACACATACCCAGTCCAACCCTCCCTCACGCAAACACATAGAACCCTAGTACCAACCTATGTCCCTGCATCTAATGGAAGCGTCACAGAACATGAAATGGATCTAAGTACACACATTACATACGCGGGTGTATGCGTGAATGTTTGAGGTGGCAAGCACAAGGCCTGAAGGAATTCTGTCAGCAAGATGAAGCACTCAGTACAAGATATTCAGTCCTCTCTCTGTTCAAACACACAGAGAACACATAATGTAGGTTACCATTATATTTTAACGTGTACTGGTTGTTTTTCCCGACAGTAGAACAGTTAAGATCCCGAACAGTGCCTCGGACAGAAGACTGGGTCAGGATAGGTATGTAGATCAGAGACTCCTGAAAGGATAAGGTCAAAAATTAATTCCTTGTTGAAGTACAGCAGCTCAGATGCCTGATAATAAAGGTCAAATTATTTTGTCGTCCAAAAGAGAGACAGCACAACTCCAGAGAAGGTTAAATGTCTTTCTCATTCTACAAAGCTAGGGTGTGTTTTTCTTGGGTGGTTTAGATATGGCTCGATGCTCATCACAGGACAGATTACTACCCAGGGTGTTTGACTACTAGTCCGAACATACTGGGATTAACCCCCCAATGTTTGCACCCAAACCTTTTGGCCTCCCTAAGCATAATGCCCTAAGCCCTACCTGCTTCGTCATTCATATGAATTGACTGTAAGTCACTGGTCCTGTTCAACAGGAAGGATTTGGGTTTGAACATGAACGGTTCCTTAGTGCCTGAAGTTTCCATCTCCCCCATCCCAAGGTCCCGTTGAATTTTTCTGCTCCCTCTTGTCTCTCCCACATCCCATCAAGTCACAGCACGGCCCCTTGAGCAAGGCACAGACTTGCCCCTGGGCGTTTTGGTTTCGGTGGTTGTTGTGAAAGATATTATGGGTCAATTGCAAAAGACAAATTTCCTCGGGGATCAATAAATATTACGTTAATTTAGCAGCCGGCGAAGGATATTTTTTTAGTAGTTAATTTGTATTCCAATACCGGAGCAGGACTGGTTGAAACCTGGTAAAACCTCAGGAGGGATTTCCACTCCTGTTGGAGGTTGAGGAGGTTGTCACCCCACCAATTTAACCTACCTGCCCTGTAATTGCGGGTAAAAATAGAACCAAAATGATTTGGATATTTTGTCCATGGCCTGATGGAGTTTGAATGGAGGTTTGATCAGTGATTATTGGTTTTATTTAGGTCTGTATCTCAACCTCATATTGGAGAGCATCTCTATTTGGTCCATGGATAACTACGTTCTCAGAGAACAGAGGTGATGCCTAGTAACACAAAGTTTTGGGGCAGCAGAGGAAGAGGAGGATGAGGAGGTGGGAGGAGTTCTCTGGGGTTTAAGAGGCCCTAGGAACATGTCACTCAGTACCTGTGCATGTAACCCCCCATCTCCCTCCCTGATGACCTTACATTATGTGGTGCGCTGTGCTCGACATGAATGAATCATCTGCAGTTTGTAGTCAGGGAAAAAACCATCACTCTCTCAGTCTCTCCGTCATCCTCTCATCCAATGTAACTCTACTGTGCTTTTTTCTACAATGACTCATCCTTTCTATTTTAAGCTACAGATACATGCTACTGTTTATTCCCCTATCTTTCTATCTGTACTGATCTCTCTCTTTCTGTCTCTTGTAACTTTTTTCAGATTTGTCATTCATAAACAAATGCTATCTGAATGCTTGAATACAACTAGCTGATGAACAGAATGCTAAACAGACAAGGATGCATATTGTAGTGCTGTTGTTTTGGAGGACAAATGTGGTCTGAATGCCAATACACTTCAATTGATGGTTTTCACGAAAACAAAGGTCTGAGGGCAGTTTTCTAAACCTCCAGCCTTGAAAAATAATGCCAAAGAAGAATAAGACAACTTTCAGACACTAAGCTTAGTAATAAGCCTGTGGACATCCAGGCAGCTAGATTAGCATTTAGCCTGTGGACATCCAGACAGTTATCCTTTGTTAATAGGAGCCGAGTGACGGAAAGTAAACCCTTTCCCTTACATTGCATTGAATGCAATTAACCTCTGATAAAGTAGTGCAAAGACAAGGAAAATGGAACATAAAAATCGAATTGGTGAGAAGATAACAATGTGTTACGTGTATGACTTTAAATGTTCAAAGTAGATGAGTCTAACAGTGTTAATAATACCTGTAAATCAAACTTATAGTCCCAGCCAAGTAATTTTCTGGGATGCTGGAATGCTATATGTATAGGCGGTTGGTCTTGAATGTATGGGGCCATTATTGGTGTGATATGTAGGGGGAGAATAGGACTCAATGGTATGTACTCTGTGTGTGTGTGTGTGTGTGTGTGTGTGTGTGTGTGTGTTTGTGTGTGTGTATATTAGAGTATGTTTGTGTGAAAGTATTTGAATATGAATGTGTGTGTAAGGTTATGTATATATGTGTGTGTGTGTGTGTGTGTGTGTGTGTGTGTGTGTGTGTGTGTATACATATTTATAGCACAGAAAAATGTATGTATGCAAATATTTATACTCATGCTTTGTAATTATAAAGAACACAATGGAAAGGCAGGGGAGGTGGAGGAGGAGAGGAAAGGAGAGAAAAGGAGAGGGAAGGAGGAGATAGTAGAGGAGGTGCATTGAGCCGAAAGGTGAGAGGAAAAGATAAGGGGAGAGAGGAGTGGAGAAGAGGTTCATTTATCAGTTATTCCCTAAAAACACACAGCGAGACCAGGAGAGAGGAATATGATGCGTCAATCAAGTTCACATCCATTAGTTTGTTGTTGCGTTTGTTTGTGTCCGTTTGGCTCCATGTAGCAGCCCACATCAAGTAAATCCTTAATGATGGTGTTTAGGGTGTCTCTGGATCTGCATTCACAGTACTCATCTCTCCCCCTCGCACCGGAAGTCCCTCATGCGTGGTACCTCGATGGTGGAGCTACCAGCTCCATACGGTCTGCAGAATAGATAGATCTAAAAACCCTTGTCTCTCCGAAAGCATCTCACCGACTGAATTGTGTACTTCTACATTATAAAGTGCTACATTTAGGACTTTATTTTGGACCCAAACTCCTACTGTGCGCTTAGCAACGTGGCACTCATAGATTGTTTTTAGAAAGCCGTGGTCGTGCAGCACTCACTCACTGAGACACACACATCATTTTTAATGATGATTCTTGGTAAAACAGTGGTTTACCAAGAATCATTCCTAAACCACCATGTACAACACTTTAAGCAGCACTCTGTGTGCAGATACGTAGAAGACAATGATAAACACAACATGGAAATATAGTCTATTATCATGAATTAGCTCTTCATTAAGGTTAATTGTTCTCATGCAGAGAGCAACAGGCTGTGATGGATGCCAGAGCAGCAGCCATGTCAGAGACAGAGCTCTCTTCCAGTCAACTCACATCTCATTCATGTGGGTTTTCATCCCAGTTACCCAGAGGCATCACAGGCCATGTTTAAATGGAGTTTGACAGCACTCCTTAACCCTGAGCCCTCAAACTGACCAGAAGGAAACCCAAATAACCAGAGAGGAATGGAAGGAATTGGGAATTGTGCCGTGTCCTTGTCTACCCTTTATCTCCCTCTCTCTCCCTATCTCCTTCTCTCTCCCTCTCCCTCCCTCTCTCTCCCTCTCTCTCCCTCTCCCTGGATGTGGAGGGCTGTCCATAGATGACAAGCCCCTCCCTCCATCACAGAGGTACAGGGGATTCAGAACCACAAATCTCACATTTTTAATGACTATTTCGTTGATTAAACTCTTTTTTGTTCTAAGGAAACCAAGTGATTCATGATGGGCTTGTGCTGTGTTTGGTGTGAGTGCTTGTACATCTTTCAATCTTGTGTGTTCCTTCTAAAGGTGTCTTCCATATTCCCCACCACGAACGACTGTCTTTGTCCTTAAGAGGATTTAGGGTTAGGATGTGAGACTTTAATGTATTGAACTTTTTTTTAAATTAATTTAATTAGATAAGAGATTATAAAATAGGATTGTCTATCAACAGTGCAATTGGTCTTTGGCGAGGGCTCACATTAAAATACACCTTACCACCACCAGAACAAAAGAGCAACCAGAGAATGTTGAAATCTGAAAAATCTGATATTCCAGCTTGGTATGAACTAATCACTAAGCTAGTTCAGTAACTTTCATTATGCCGCCACTGGAAGCCATGATATATTTTTCGCTCCAATCACTTGAGATGATTTGTGTTTCTCCAATCTTTCCTGCAAGCTAAAAGCTGCTATGGTTGTGTCGATTGTGTGGGATTATGCCTTCAGGGGAAGAAACCAAAACTATTTTCATGTATTCCATTAATTAAACTCAATGAGCACCTATATCCTGATTCCCACCAGGGGCTACCAGATCATAGTCTTTATTTTGTTGTTAACCAGCTTCTACAGCCAGGAAGGCATTATCTGCACGTTAAATCAGCCACAGAGAATCAATTACGTGTTATTCATGCAATGCTGAATACTGTCTCACAGCTCAGTCTGTTATAGACATATATGAAATAAATACATATTATTACTTAATATTAACTAGAATGAGAACAGAGCTATGGGCTAGATCTATGGACAAAATAGTGTACGACCAATACCAAACAATCAAGCTGTAACATTTTTATAGCAGTGGTCAAATACATCCTCTACGAGTATTCACAAATACATGTTGAATCACTGTGCCATAGTGCCTTATTTTCATGTGGCCTCACCAAACTTGAAAAACCGTGTGTGTGTGTGTGTAACTTCTGGTGTGTATTGTGTTGGGCGTTGGGGTGGGGGGATGTACCAGATCAACTGATTGAAATGATGAATGAATTAATGAATGAATGAATTATGAAATGATGGTCTGCTGCTTGGCCTGTCTGTAGTCCCTGCACTGAGAGGTGGACAGGGGGTGTGAACTGGAGGATCATTCTGGTATAAACCTTCAGAGCCTGGCCCGTAATTGCCTTTCCAGTGGCAAGGTAGAACACAAAACAACAACGAGACCCTTTTGTTTTGACACGTTGGACTTTCAGATGTCTCGCTGTATAGTGCTGTTTTGGTCCCTCTATTACTCTGTTTCTGCCTGGCATTGATTTTTCTGTTTTTCTTCCCCTCTACTCTTATTATGGTCTCAATTTCATTCTGATCTTTCAACCAGGTTCCATCTTGGCTCATTTCAGGGCTCTCTCTCTCTCTCTCTCTCTCTCTCTCTCTCTCTCTCTCTCTCTCTCTCTCTCTCTCTCTCTCTCTCTCTCTCAAATGAGTGTCCTCCTCCAACCATACAAAATTATTTTTATTCTCTATATTGTATATTATATTTAATTTGTATATTATATTGTATATTGAACTTCATTAAAGACGGAGGACTAACCTTTATCTCTCTTTGAGTTTTCACATTATACTTTGCCACTTTTGTTGCACTTATTTTTTTTACTATGCTATGATATTATGTCTTAACTTTGCGAGGCAGTTGGATTCGAGAATCCATCTTGCCAGATTTCAAGTTATGCTTTTCTGTCCAATCAGCATCCTATGAGGAACAACGTAATCTACGTGATAGAAAGATGGTTCATCCAATCACCTGCCAGGTATTTTTTTGAAAGTGCCTGCCCCTATCCAAACAGTTTCCAAGGACGACTTCCCAGATGGTTCTGTGTAACAAACCATCTGGTGTGTAAAGGTTAATTATGTCTACCCTCACTACCCTTTCCATCTAGTTCCATTTTCAAATTTGCTCTTCCCACACACACACACACATCCTGAACTCCATAATAGTTTATGGAATATATTGGCTGACTGTATCTAAAATTGCTCAATTTATCTCTAAATTAATTTTTTTTTTAAAAAACCTGCTCTTTTGCCACTTTTGAGATTTCCAATCATAATTTGAATCTTGTATTTTGTAACCGGTTACTCTCCAACCCATCCTAGAATGATCAATGTTTTGTGTCTCTTCTCAAGATTCCTTCCTTGTCCATGTGAGGGCTTAGGGATCACGGCTGCTGTCAAATGGCATTAGAATATGGGTTGATTAATATGATGCTATCCAAGACAAAGATAAAGGGGCGATCTATCAAACTAGATCTAAATTCTCCTTACTTGGCTCTATTCTGGTCTTTAGATTTTAGTTAGGAGCTGGAGTCACCATGAGAATGGTTGGGCCTTCAGGTGGTGATGTTTCAGAACCTCGTCAGGGGAGGAGCAGTTCTGGTCGCTAATTAGAGAAGATCTCAGAAGAGACAGGGTCAGAAGAGAGAGAGAGAGATAGGGTAAAGAGAGTTTTGCAATTGAAAGGGACTACGTGTAGGATTTTTACATTCATATATCACTGTAAATTGCCAAAATGTGAACAGGTTGTATTTTAATTAAAGGAAATGGGACCTGCCCTGACTCTCTCCAGTTTGCCATTAGGCTGATTTCTATAATATTTCAACTGGGCCGGAATTGCTGGGAAAAAGGAAGGAAGTGACGTATAAATGCACAGATAATGGGAAATATGTCTGTTCTTTCATTACTTATTTTTTTATTTGTACAATGTTTTATTTATGATTATAACTTACAGAAACACCCAACCGGCTGTTTCTGTTCCTGTAGTTGAACCAATCAATCAAACAGGTTACAGGTCTCCACGCGTCACCAGGTAGGAGAACCAATAAGCACTAATTAGCAGTAGAGCATCCACACATCTGTTCGAACCACTTTCCCAGGGCATTCTTATCTCACCAGGGAGAAGAGATGTTTCCAATATGCGGATAGTGGTACTAGCGAGAGAGAAAGGGAGGGAGGGACTTCTGAGGGAGGGATATTATGCTCATCTTCTTGTTTGCGTAATTTTTGTGATCATGAGGGACTGTCACC
The DNA here is from genome assembly GCA_027123675.1 of Molva macrophthalma. Lineage (NCBI taxonomy): Eukaryota > Metazoa > Chordata > Actinopteri > Gadiformes > Lotidae > Molva > Molva macrophthalma. The sequence continues at coordinate 18,279,408 of JAOPJO010000002.1, forward strand.
TGATTTGGGGTTCTTTAAGATGCTGTTGAACCATCCATCTTCCCTAAGCCCCTTTTACATTTATCTTTTTCTGCAAAGTTCCGGAAGATTTCCTGCATGGGGTCATAAATGAATGGGAACAAGATATAACAAGATATCGATATTCCAGGAAATCTGCACTGGCAATTTGCCTGCTCGAGACCAAGCAACATTTTTGGATTACTGACTGTATGGCTGTGTTATGAAATAAAGCAGTAACATTGCCAAGAGAGGCACGTAAAGGGTTATGGCCGTCTGCCTTAAGACGGCTTCACATGAAGCGAGCAAACCAATCATAAGACTCCGCTGAGGATGTATTGGAATCCGCGACTACTTATCTTAACGCGTCAACTTTCCGGGTGATCTGATAACAATAACAATACAGCTTCTTTTGTTTGCAAACAATATCCTTTTTTCAAGACTGACTGGAAACTGGACAGGTTCCGAAATGAGGGACATCCTCTGAATCCGCGAGTTTTATGGCGGCTGGCACCCATTAGAATTGCATTACCGCCATCTGCTGGACTGTCCCTTGGCCCCTCTGCAGCCTTGCTATGCCATGTGTGATGCCATGTGCCATATGCCATATGTGCAAGACGGAAATCTTCCAGACTGTAGCTGCATGGTGAAGAAAAACTATCGTCGCCTGAAAGGTTATCCAAGTAATTTACCGGGAACTATGTGTGTAAGGGGCTTTAGTCTTTAAAGGGTAAGTAATAATACTAAAAACAGAGAATTTCCCCTGAACAACAACTTCCCCAACTTCATACATTTTAGTGAAAAGAATTCACCATCACTTCATGAGACCCAAACGTGTTTCAACTGAAAAAAGTGTGTGCAGTTGGATACTCCCGTCTTTAAACAGAACTTGAGCCTGAACCTCTGTTCTGCTCTTAGAAGATCCAAAGCATCCTTATTCATTCAACTGTAAAAATAATGTGTTATATAAATTGCTATGAGAAACGACCATGCTTTCAAAGTAGCCCGGCAAAGGTAATACGCGATTACCCCCTCTCGGCTAAGCCTCTAAGCTAAACATATCATGATTATTGATAGATGCACCCATCTATCAACAATCAATACCTATCTAATAATCAATACCCAGGTCAAGCTGATTTGATCCAGTCCTGTGAAATCACCTAAACCCTTTTTTACTCATCAATAAATCAATGAACTTTGACCCTTTGACCCTTCACACTGTCACCTCCTGGATCTGGAGGCTTTGTGGGGTCAAGTAGCTAGGTTTTGGGTTCAATCCCAAATCTCTGCATCTCCTAACCTGTAGGCATCCTAGAGCAAGATGCCCCTAGCCTCTACCTGCCGCTTAATGGCATGTATCTGATTTCACTGTAAATCTGTTTTGGTTAAAGAATCCACCAAAATAATTAATAAATAAATAAACTAAGAATATAATTAAACTGCTAGTATAGCACAACCAAAATAAAAACAAGAAAACATGAAAGAAGGGATGTGCAGGTGGAAATGTGTGTGTTTAATACTTTTCCTCTGGCCATAATCTGCATACTTTGATATGCATACACTTAGATATGCAAATATCCCAAACATCACACACACTCGCTCTGCTGAGCAGAAGGAAGTGGGAGCACCCTGCTGTTCCGGCTAAGCTTGTTAAGCATGTGTCAGATAGACATGAGTGTATGGCAGACTTTATCTCAGGGTATGCTGTATTTTGCGGAGATTCCAGCACTTTGCTTGTGGGTGGAAGTCCCTTATTGGCTCCCGTTCAACAGAACATCCTTCAGAGCACACATGAAACACAATAACACTCTGGGTGTACGAAAGCACCCTTCTCATTGGAGGTTTTGTGTGCTATTTGATAAACCAATGGCAGTACAAGCAGTATGTGGTAAAGCCTGTACTACTGGCAAGGAAACCCCACATGGGGTCCAACTAGGGGATTTTGGTGATGATGGTTAAATTAAAAAATATCAAATAGGCTTAATTATTTTTGCAATCCTGGTTGGAGTCTCTGCTCTGTAACAAACTGCTTGAGTGTTCCAATCTGCGATGTCTGTTCACTTCCAAAATCCTCCCAATGGTTCTGCCTTGGAATGACTAATACATGTGCTCGTGTGTGTGTGTGTGTGTGTGTGTGTGTGTGTGTGTGTGTGTGTGTGTGTGTGTGCATTTCTGTGTGTGGTCGTTTGTGTGCATCTGTGAATAGGTGGGGTGGGTGTGTGTGTATGTGTGTGTGTGTTCATGTTCCATTACACACATCTGTTTAAATATGTGTCCATTTCCTCATCTCCTTCTATGCTGTTATTGACAACAGCTTCCCCGTAATGAAACTCTTTGGCCACACTTGTTGTTAAGAATGTTAAGAATTAGAATACATTTGAGCGTGTGTGTGTGTGTATGTGTGTATGTGTATGTGTGTGTGTGTGGGTGTGTGGTGGGGTTTGTGCATAAGTGTGTGTGTGTGTGTGTGTTTGTGCGTATGTGTGTGTGTGTGTGTGTGTGTGTGTGTGTGTGTGTGTGCGCATGTGTGTGTGTGTGTGTGTGAATGTGTGTGTGTAATAACGAGTCCTTTAGTCAACACATGGTGAGTGTAGCTTCAGGGGGGTGACAGAAGGGTGTTTAGGCTGATGACAGAGTGGAGCTGTAATGGTGTTGATGCTGCATGGGAGCCATGATGACAATACACTCACACTTACAATCTGTCCCCCTGCACGCGCTCAGATTGGGACTACCACAAACGACTGTGTGTGTGTGTGTTTGTCGGTGTGTGCATTTTTGTTTTGTGCATGTGTACATATGCTTTTTGTGTGTTTGTGTGTGCTCTTCTGTGTACACGTTTTGCTGTGTGCATGTGTGTGAGTGTATTTGTGTGTGTGCGAGGTTGTGTGGGTGTGTATGTGTGTGTGGTCTAAGTTGATGTCTGTGTTAGCCTCCAGAGCCCTGTATCCCCTGGACTCTTCTTCACCCCTGGCCTCTCTCAGTAGGGGCCAGGTTGGGGTCCCAGTATGGCCCCTAACATGGGCCCCTAGAGACCCAGGGGCTTTCTAACATCCTGCAACTCACACCACCCACGGAGAGGACAGCTGGCTGGGGGCACAGCAATCAGGAATGCCAACAAACACGGAAGACATTGTATACAGTTTGCAGTATTGAATATATTTGAATATATGTTGACAAAAGAAAGAAGGAACAAAAAAAGAAAGAAGAAAGAAACACATACAGAAAGAAAAAAAGGTCTGGGTGAAAAAGAGAGAGAGAAACCTATTTAAACTGTTGACAAAGTAGAAGAGACACGCTTCATGGTCGACCAAATGACCCATAAAACAAATAAAGTCTCAACACCATTGATCTCCACAGGATGGGGAACTCTCTAAAAAACACTTGTAGACCCCGTTCATAAACCCATTAGTTTTAAAACGAGACAGTTGGGGTCTGTCTAGTGAGGCAGCCGACAACTCACCAGCCTAGGAACAAAATCAAACAGTAGCTGCTGGAGTCGAGACCATTGCGGTACACGTCAAACGATAAACCGCTGTGTCGTATTATTATGTGTAATTCTTCGGTCGATTTTTGTCTCGGGCTCTTGTGGATTTCAGCGTCGTAATTACAGCACGGTTAATTGTTGAAATGAAATAAAGTCTTGTTGGGAAGCAAACATGTCATCAGTGTATCGGAGCGTGGAGTGCAGAGACAAAGTAGCTTTCATCTCAGCGAGGTCTTCTTAATGGAGCACAGGGATTTACTGGAAGACCACCGCGCTAAGACGACACATGCGCTCTTGTTTGTTTTGCCGATACGCTGAAACAAACAAGCCATAGAGAGTGGAAGCCTTAGCTCTTGTCTTGGCTCATTAGCTGGATGGATGCAGCAGGCCCCACCGCCATGGTTCTGTGACCAGAGAAGGCCTAGCATACTTAAGCAAAACAAAGCATTGTTTTTGAATATGAATGTATGTAAGTAATACCCTGCACAAACAAAACATAAAGCATATGTCTCTCTCCTCCCTTCATTTGACTACTTGATTACCAGATATTCCTGTTGTTCA
>JAOPJO010000002.1:18290718-18303127 GCA_027123675.1 Molva macrophthalma
ACACACACACACACACACACACACACACACACACACACACACACACACACACACACACACACACACACACACCATACCTGTGTTTGTATGGTGTGTAGACATGTGAGACCCTGTCTAAATGTAGTCATGCATGTGTATGTGGGGTGAGTAGATATGTTAGACCCTGTCTAAACATTGGAGTCATTCGCGTGTGTGTCGGGTTTGTTAGACCCTGTCTAAATGTTGGAGTGGAATGAGTTTGTAGGGTGTGTAGATGCGTTACCCTTTCTTAACGTTGCAGAGTTACTTATAGCATGTTTTCAGGTTTTATCCTGGGCGCTCTTCTTGTCATGTCAAGGTGCCCTTGAGCAAGTCAATCAACCATGCCTAATCCCTCGGCTGCACCTTTGGCCTTCCGCCAACTATTTAATTTGGCTGTGAAACATTCTGCTGATGACATAATTCTTTGATGCATGGATTTCAAGGATGTATGTTGTTTTCTGTGTACAAAGAAACAGTTCCTGTTGTGCCCCCTGTGGAGCACATAGAACGGCCAGTTGACATGGTGCTGATGGCAATGTGATGAAGCATTTTCAGGGAGTGTAAAACTGGGGTGTAAAATTGCAGATTTTACCAACCTTGGGTTCGGGACCCCACTTGGGGTGGGGTGATATGCTGGAGATTGCCTGACTCATGAGCTGTTACCCTTTGAACAGACGGTCGCAGAAATGTTCAGAAAGAAATGTTCAGACCCAAAGAGAAAGTTTCTGCCTAAAGGAGCAGTTAAGCCATGGGAACCACGGGCTTAACTGCTCGTGGTTGGCTAGTTGTTGCCGTGATTGATAGAGAGCGAGCAGTAAATCAACAGTCAAAGCAACAACCGCCTTCTGTTGTCATGGGAACAGAAGGAAGACAGAGACAGTTAGAAGACGAAAGTAGAGATGGCATTAGTAAAGACTTTGACAAAGTTTATTTTAGATAAAGTTGGGGTACACCGCGGTTTGCCAAGCTGTGTTATGTAAATTTGGCTCATCAGACGGCACCAATCATCCTCTCTGCAAGCAGAACAACGTCTAAATTACCGAAAGTACGATTCCCTCTTTCTGTTCGGTGCCACCTACACCACCCAGATGGTGTTTATGAAACAGGAAGGCAGAACCAGAAGAATGTCTTTGGCGCAATCAGACCTGGAAACAGACCTCTTACTCTGTCTTTGTCGCTCTCCCTCCCAGTCAAACGGAGTTCACCTGGTCAAGTTGAACAGAGACGGCTCTTCATGTGGAGTAGTCTTCTTACTAGGTACTTACTGGATCTGCTCCCCCTTCCCTTCCCGTTATGGAGACTAATTACTTCCACAGTACGAACATATTTGTCATACTGGCAGAGACGAAGCATGCTGTAATAACAGAGAGAGTGCGATGGTGGAAAATGTATCTGGTTTGAAATGGTGCGATCAGGGCGAGAGAGAAGAGGGTAGAATAATAAAATGGAAGTCTGTCGAGGAAGGGATGAAAGTAGGCAGCTGGAGGGGGACATAAAAAGCGTATTACCTTCCCTGACCGCTGAAACTGTGACCTTTTCAAAGCAAAGGTTGGGAAAGTGTTCACTTAAAAAAGTACCATAATGTTTGCAGGGCCCCTTTCTCCCACTCTTTTTTTAATCTCTTTCGCTGCTAAATGGTTTAAAAGTCAAAGTAAAAAAATGTCACTGTTAAAATGCTTAAAAAACGAATAATATGAATATAAAGTAATTTGCGATGTACTAAATGATAGCAAATTATAATGAACTCCATTTAAATCCAATAGAAAATGTAAATGCAAATGAGAGGGAAGAGAGGGACTGAGACCAGATGAAGAGGCGGGGAAGGAGAGTGTGCATGGGGAGAAGAGAAGGAGTGGTATAGCGAAAGAGTGGAAGTTCCAGAGAAGGGGCAGAGAGAGAGAGGTGAGGGGAGGGTTTGGCTTTTAGAGAGCGAAAGAAAGATAGAATGAAAAGTAAAAGTGAGCGAATGAAATATAGAGTGAGAGAAACAGATAGGGGGAAAGAGGTAGAGAGAGATATAGTAGGGGTGGGCGATACTGCAAAATTTGGTTTCGATCCGATACCAAGTAATACAGGACCAGAATCGCCGATATCAATACCGATATGATACTGTTTATTATTCAAAGCAGCACGTGTATTTTCATGTAGGGGAGAGCAGTGTGTCATGATTTATGAGGCGAATGCATCATCAAAACGCTAAATCTGAATACATTTAACCCATGACCACTGAATGATATGCCAAAGGGTAGTAATCATTGTAAGGTGATTGGTAGAATAGAATTTCTACCTGCCACTTGTGAGACCCGGGTTTGATTCCCAACTGAAGCATGTATGTAGCAAGCAGTTTGCTTTCCACTGAATGCATGTTAAAACACAGGACAGTTTTTAAAGGCAAATAACAAACATATTGTTTTATTATTGTAAATTGAATGTGCCAACATGAACAAAAGTTTTTTGAATAAACAAAGTGCACACAATTATCTGTGGAGAACAAACCAAAAAAAGAGCACTACTACATACCTCTATGTACCTGCCACCTCTACACAGTACCACTGCTACCACCAAAATACTACATGGGGGCAACATATTGAGAATAAGTTTTGGACGTCACTGTAGGGCTGCACGATTCTTGATCAAATGAGAATCACGATTTTCTTGCTAAGAATTGAGATCACTATTCAATCAAGATTTGTTTTCAATAGAAATGTTTATTGCCCTCATTTACCTGATACAGAAGGAAATGTAACAAAATATATGATGGTGCCTGATATAGGACCGGCACATCAACTTTGGACAACAGAAAGGGAACACTGCTGTTTTTAGCTTAAATGCAACAGCTTCATGAATCAGACACTGAACCTAAAAATGATCTACTTCAGTATCTTGTCTTCTCTTACTTGCACAACCAAGTATTCTTATGTGTGTTTTCTGTGCGTAAGATGAGAGAGGTAGGTATGCTTCTTAAAATGTAAACCACAGTCAATATAACAAGTCTGACAACATTTTGAGGCTTCAGTGAGGAATGGAGACGTGTTGCAATGTTCCCCCCTGAACTGAACACCCTTTCTGAAGGGGAACGTGTACCAGGGATGCAGAGATGCATTTTCCATTAATAATTGCGCTGGTGAAAAAGACAGATGGATTCAACACTCAACCTATAGCCTAGTGAAGACGAGCTTATGATCCGCCCTTTCCCAAAAATGTATTTTGTAGTTAGAGGATTCAATTATAATGGAGTCATTTAACAACACACCTCGCGATGACGGTAAGATGTATTCACGACAACAAAACGTTGTTTCGTTGTCGTTGTTTGGAAACTGGTATCGATCCTATTGACGCTAGAATCGATCTTCAAAAACGAGACGTATCTGTAGTATCGATATTTTGGGATCGATCCGCCCACCCCTAATAGAGAGAGAGAATGAAAAGGAGAGGGCAATGCTTTCTCAATATTAGCATACCGTGAAACTTGGCATCTATTTACTGAAAGCTAAATAAATTGCCTTGGCTGATGTCTGGCTTGGCAGGACTCTGGGTGCAAACTCACTGTCTCCCCATGCCTACCTCTGCCTGTTCAGAGAACACCAGAGCCTGCATTATTAGATAAGACTAGATTAAATTAGATTTGATTGGATTAGGATACAACTCTCAGACAAAACAGAGGAAAGACTTGCTCTGTCAGCGAGAGAATCCAACATGTTTGCTTTATTGTGTGCGTGAGTGCGTGCGTCTGTGTCTAGCAGGGGTGTGGGATGAGCTTGGTCCTTAGAGATGGTCTAATCAATAGCAAGGATTTCAATTAAGGAATAATTCAGTCATTGAGGAATCCGAACCTGAGCAGACCTCTCGAGCAAATAATGACCTTTGACCTGTGACCAATGAAAATGAAGGGCAGCAGACACTAAGCTAAGATTTATTCATTTTCCGTTCTACAGCTGTTTGTGCATGTTTTAAGAACTAAATAATGATCCATTTTCATGTGTTTAAGTTGAGGCCAGATATAATTTCTCCCTGGTTGGAGAATAAATTGGATTACATTCTTCTATCACAGTTTTAGTGGCCGAACTTTCTGGTTCAGAAAGCAAAACAGAAATACTAATGCAATTAGCTGAGATCAGAGCAGGGCTGGAGCAAAGACACGGCAATGATTTACCTCTACGGAACTGGAATGGAATGCTTGAACTGTATGAAAACCCAAGTTAACAGAAGAACTATGGAACACAAAATATACTTCTACATGTTCAAGATAATTGTAGCAAAGTCAAATTACTTGGGTTGTAAGGGCATACAAGTATAATAAGTGGTCCTGTGTAGCTCCAATGGTAGAACATTTGCACTGGAGCCACCAAGACTCATCAAATGGTAAGATGTTTTAAGTTAAAGCGTCCCCCAAATGGCGTCTTTTCTATTGTTGTTGGACACTTGGAGCTGCCCTGTATAAGCTTCCTTAACTGTATAACCAGCTGAACCACAGGCCTTTGCCATCGGCCACTAGCAGCCAAGCAATAGACTGCTGTTCTCTGACTACATCTACACACTGATTCTAGAGCCCGTCTAACCTGTCTCCTGTTAATGATACAGGCTTTCGTTTATCATCAAATAATTTGTTTCTTTAATCCATACACATCCTTCCTTTTGAACTGCAATCTGAAACTAAATTACCAACACTTACCGGGCTTACCGGGCTGACCAATGATGGCATACATTGCAGTGTTACCTAGCAACGGCGATGCCAAGAAGCCCTATGCGTGTGTGTGTGTGCCCGGAGCATAACATCAATGAGACGATTATGTCTGTGAGCTACTGCCACATCACAGCCTTCTTTTGGCCTCAGACGTGGACAGTAATTTCTTAGACTCTTGGATAAACATAAAAACAGACAATAACACACAATAACACCGTGACGTACAGACACAGACAGACATGCACACACACAAACACACAGCTACACACATACAGACACCTTCACATACATATACACGCACACACACACACACACACACCATCACATACACATACATGCACACACACACACACACACACACACACACACACACACACACACACACACAGAAAGGCATTCACAGAGAACGACACACCGACAGCTACACAGTGAAACATGTGTATTGATGCAACTGTGTAGGAGTTTCAAAGTAACATCACAGCTGGTGTCCACCACAGCTCCGCTTTCTTAGCCCAGCTGCTGGCTTAAAACTAAGCAGCTCATCATCAAACCATTGTTCATGTAATAGAGATATGTGTGTTGATGTTGAATCTAAAATCCCAGCCTTGGTCATGTGGCTTCAAAGAACGAGCAGTTGATATCTAGATTGATCTGTCTCTCTCCTTCCATTCCCCGCGTCACTATCCGAGAGTACTGGACTTCGATATCTTTGTGTGGTTGCATAACCGTTGTATATTTTTATTATTGTTTTATTATTGTAGTAGTATTGCTTAAGGAGATACTATGTAGCTTTGGACACTAGCGGCCTCTCATGGTCAAAATGTGTTTCCTTGCACAAAAATGTGCAGGGAAACATACATAGTGGAGCTTTAACTGAAAGGGCGGAGACGAACAGAAAGCATAGGTGTGAATAAGTAGAACATTATGATCAATCTGTGGTCAGTTCCGCTACAGGTACATTTTCACTGATGTCTCCTACTCAAAGGAAGGAAAACGAGTTGATAGGCACGTCGTGAACATGCCAATTTGGGGTGTTTATAACTACTGAGTAAAATAAGTACCTGAAAATGTATTAAAGTCTGAATAGCTCAAAATTGTTAATTTATTCTAAACGTTGAGGGCTGTCACATAAGGATGATACAGTAAATAGTAGATGAGATAGCATTGTGAAAGGTTTGACAGCCAGCTGTTATATAGACATTTGAGGTTATCATAATGTGTAATAATTTAGCAATCATTCAGGCTTTGTGATGAACTCTCTGTTTACTGAGAATGCATCAGCAGATTTTACTAGGGGAACCTTACTCTGCGACTCGGTTTGTAATCTATTGAATCTGTCATTGTTTCACTGATTGTTTCCTTTGTCTGTCAGTTAATGTACACTAGCTACAACAAATAACATTTCACAGGTAGCATTCCGTTGTTTTGGTATGTCCTCTTCCTACCCCTCTCACTGTCTCTCATTTCTACATATTTTTTTATTAATATCACCAAAGAAACCCCCCAAAACATATTTCTTACACCATGTTATTTGTTGCTTTGAAAAACATTGCAATGCGCCCATAGTCATTACATTTCTTTTTTTTTTCCCGATGTGCAGCTCTGTTGCATTTTGAATTGCCAAAGACTTTATTCTGAAAACTAAATTATGGCAAAAGAGTTGGACTAAGTTTGCTGTCTTTCAGGTGCAGCTGCGGTGGGTTCGTTTAAGTATTGTGATTGAACTTTAACAAGCTTCTACAAACTATGTAAATCCGAAATGGCTAGTTTCCGGCTCTGATCAATATTCAATTCAAATAAATAGAACTTGGTAGACCTGTCATTTGGTCACACTGCGTTATGAATGATGAGTCACATTTATTTTGAATTTAGCTGAATAACTGTGTTGTGTTTTGTGTGTGTGTGTGTGTGTGTGTGTGTATTCATGTGTGCATATTTGTTTATTTCTTGGTATGCATGCAGATACACATATTTATGAATATATTTGTGCAGGAGTTTGTGTGTGCTTGGAAAGGTATTTGAAAAGGTGTGGATACACTGTATTAATTAGCTGTACTGTTTCCAGCTGGCTGTTCTGAACCTGTTGAGGTGGAACCGGAATCCTCCGCGACCCGTCTCTTATTAATTGGATTCATATGCGGAAGGGAGAGAGTGTACATACACAAATTACCTCCCAAACTCACTTCCTACTTCCTGAAGTAACTTTCTACTTCCTGTAGTCCAGTTTTACTTGCTGATTTCACTTCCTACTTCCTGCGGCCACAGCTGGAGGAAGAAGAGACCGAAGGAGAGGGAAGGGGGAGAGAGAGAGGTATAGGCAGAGGAGAGGGGGTGAGAAATCAAGGGAGTAAGAAGAGAGAGTGCGGGTTGAGGGGGGAATGTGGGGATGGGGGGAGACAGCAACTGGATATTCATGATTGCTAGAAAGTGTGCAAGCTTGGAACCGGGTGTTGGGGAGACTGTGTATGTATTTAACCGAGAAAGGGAGTGTTTAAGAGGGGGTGAGTATGAGTATGTGTGTGGGTTTTTATCACCCACACACTCCTCACCTCCTCAAAACACCTGGATAGCTCTCAGACTCCTTCCTTCATTAAGATGATAAAAACGTACGTCAACCAATTCTAAATCAAACACACACACACACACACACACACACACGAGTGCGCATACTCTTCTCTGATGACACCATCAGCATTTCCACACTTGACAGATACTTAAATGGAGAACTCTTTTAGAATGTTCATTTTAAGACTTTAGCCGTCACTTAGCAACAGTGCTGAACAACAGTCGATTCCACACGATGATGCAGTGTTGTTGTTGTCAAGGCTCTGGAACAGGGAAACCTGTCATGTCACAGCCTTACAGGGACGCACTTCCGAAAACCAGCTAACATTTGGAGAAAAGAGACTTGTTTGGAACTCACTGGAACTCTTTTATATATTTCTGGATATTTTAAGTGAAGTTTGAGACATACTTACTATTAAAAATAAACACAAAAGTACAATGTTTTTGATTGGATTATTTTTATAATCTAGATTTAAATGTATTATTTTACGGAACAAATGATCACAGGTTTGATTCTTTTCACGTTAATATTAAATTACCAAAATATACCTGGAGAAATTGTTCAGATTTGATCAACATTTCAATCCAATTTGATATTCTAAAGCTGATATTTAAATACACAGATTGTGTAATGAAGGTGGAACGAATGGATGATTCTCTCTCCTTTTCAAAGAGAGCACAGAGAAGAAAGGAGAGAAACAATTTAGATGCTAATAGAGTACAGTAAAAAATAGATGAACAAAGGGGGTGGAAAGAAAGACAGCCCGAAAAGAAGAGATGGAGATATAGAGAGAGAAACCCCTGTGGTTAGGGTGTTCAACAGCCAAACGGTACTGGTTTCAATCCCTAATGTCCACGGTTTACCTGTAGGCATCTTTGATCCTTAATATTATGTATCTGAAATCACTGTTATTCACTTCAGATTCAAGTATCTACTAAATTACTTCAATGGTAATGGTAAATAGAGAAACTCAGGTACCTAAGTAAGTAAGAGAACTGATAGCAACACTGAAAGAGCAGAATCCAAGGCAGGCAGTGTGGTCCATCACCATAGCAATGGCCAGGCATTATCCCTGAGCAACCATCAGCAACAAGCAGTGGAAGAACATAAAGTGTATGGCTGCTGGTGGGTTCTCTTCCATCTACACCTCCCTATGTAGATGGATTTCGACTTCTTGACGAGGAGACCCCAGGGGGTGAGAATCAGTGACCCGCCTCCTCCACGGTGATCACTGACAAAACCACCCCCCAGGGCTGTGTGCACAGCTCCCTCCTGTTCCCCTGGTTCACACATGAATGTGAGGCAATGCACAGTACCAACCATTTTCAAGGTTGCTGATGACACAACAATTGTGGGGCTCATCAATGAGTCAGCCATGCAATGAGTCAGCCTACAGAGAGGAGGTCAATAGCCTGGCAGCACGGGATCGAGACAGCAACCACCCTCAACGACAGCAAGATGTAGGAGATGATTGTGTGCTACAGGAGGCTGCAGCTCAGCTGCTTCAGGTTCCTTGGGGTGCACATCAATGAGGTCCTTACCGGGTCTGCCCACACAGACAAGGTGCTCAAATCAGCTCAGAAACAATTTTCTTCCTGAGGAGACGTTTGAAGTTTGGAAGTTTGGTATGGACCCAGTCATCCTCACAAACTTCTTCAGGTGCACTGTTGAGAGCATTCTGCAAAACAATGTAGTACCGAGGACCATAAGGTACTACACAGTGTTGTCATGATTGCAGAACACATTATTGACAAAGAGCTCCCAGCCCTACAGGACACCTACCACACACACTTCCTCAGGGAAGATCTCAGGATTATTAAGGACTGCCACCACCCAGCACATAAACATTTTACTCTGCTGCCGTCTGGCACCGATACCGGAGCATCCGGTCTTGCAACGGCAGACTGAAGGACAGTTTCTATTGAATTCTATTAGAATTTGTATATAATTGGATTTAGTTTATTTTGTCAGTTATATTAATACTTTGTACTACACTTATTGCTTTTTGTATATTTATCTTTTATTTTTGTAGTTATATGTTCGTCGAGAATTTGTTTTTTTCTCTAAAATATGTTTCCCTAATTAGATAGTTGCGATTTGACTTGTCTTAAGAATTTCAGTGCCGAGTCTGACTCAGTGTTGTTCTGTGCATCTGACAATAAAGTACTTCAACTTGAACTTGAACTCGTTGGTGCAAGGTTCATTTGCTTGGTGTGTGCAGGGATCCAAGATAATGAAGACATTGTGCCGATAGTTGAGGGTTGAATCAGGTGTTTCATTTCTGCTTGAACTTAGTAAGTATTTAATCGTAACAGTACGTCCGTCTATCTCTCTCTCCCTCTTCCTATCCTTCTATCTATCTCTCTTTCATTATTTATTTTACCTCTTATTCTCTCTCCCTCTACAGCCGAACCACTCTTTCTCTGGCTCCTCTCTCCCCCTCCCCCTCCCTCTATATCTGAATCTCTCTCTCTCCATCCACCCTTCACCCTTTCTCTACATCTGTCAGAATATATAATGACTATCTATATGTATATATTAGTATTTATGCTGACTCCCTCCATTTTTCCCCAAACTCCTGCTGTCATGTGTTACAAAAGTACCGCATGTTTCAAGGGTGACACAATGCACGTTTTAGCTGCATATCGATAAAGGTCAAATACATATTCGTCATATCATATGGGAAATGATTGACTGACAAAATAACGGAAGATAAAGTTTAAGCAGCAGTAGAGTCAATATCATACCTGGCCGTCGACCCACCTGTACAGCCTTGATGGTTTTCCCCGTCCTCACCTTGGCTTAACGATTAATAGGATGAACTGATAGGGCCGCTGAGATGTGAATTCCAGTAGTTAGAACACACCTGAAGTTGGAAACCACTCTGCATTGACAGTCCAAAGGTGCTGCCCCAGACATCCTTGTGAGGTTGTGTGGGCGTGCTAGTCAAGACAGCCTAACAACCTCCAGAACGTTCAGCATCCCTGGGGTCTTCAACATCCCTGGGTGAATCTCACCCGACGCCTTGCCACTGCAGAGATCCATAAACACCTTTGGGACCTCTGTCAGATGGATATGATTTGACCACCTTACCCTTAGGGTCTCTTCATCCCTGACTCCTGTATGAAGGACATGTTGAGGAGTTCCCCGAAGTCCTCCTCCTTCCAACTTCCCACAATAACCCCAGTCAAAGTCAGCATTTTTTGTTTTACTGCCCTGGCTTAAAAAAATGTAGTTCCCTTTTCCCCTTTCTGAGTTACTGAATGGTTTTCCAGAAGTTTCTTGATGGCCTCTCCAAACTCTCGCCAAACTCCAGACTCTACTTCCGCAAACCACCACAGCCGCGTATTGTTTTGATGGTTGATGGTTTGAGGGTCTTTGGAGTGGAGTGCCTCCAACCAACCTTGACCAGGATCCCTTCTTCTTCTTCAGCCTGGCTGTCGACTTAAACGTTGATGGTCTTGTTGATGACAACGTGATTGGTTTGCAGCGATGACGGGCACCAATGAGCTCCTAGAAGCCGCCTCCAGCATTGCGGTCCTAAATAGTTTAGTTCCTTTGGACCACCTCTAGTTGGCCCCTATTTTTACTCATAAATCTAGATAACAGTTGCAGCAGCATTAACCATTGTGATAGAGATATGAGGGGTTGAGATTGAGTGGCAAAGGGAGAGTAGGACATCTATACGGAATGAAGACTTATTCAGGCCAACCAGGTATAACATATATATCCAGAGATAGAGAGACTCAGATTTAGAGAGGGACACAAAGTGAAAGGGGAGGACAAAGAGAGAGATGCATAAAAAGAAAGCGAGGGACAGACAAACAAAGACGTGGAGAGGAAGAGAGTTATACAGGGGAATGTACACCAGCTGTGTATTGAGTCTGGCCCTGTTCTGTGTTTGACAGAGAGGTTGGGAAAGAGTAACACTTAAACATGCAAATGGAGCACACCCACAAGGGAAAGAAAGGTAATATTGAAAGCAAATGAAAAAACGAATATATATATACACACACAAAATGGGTCTAATTAACTTGTGTATTTAGGATTAATTCCTACAATGCTACACTGAAATGTAACAAGGCAGACAGGAAGCAGACGTAGAGATAAACAGATAAGAACTCCACCTTGCTTACGCCACTTAACCCAGCTTTCTTATCTTAAATCGTTTTTCATCTCTTTGTAAAGCATTTCTGGGTACAAACGAAAGTGCTACATAAATCAAATTATTGAAATGGGATATAATAATATCGTAATTGGATATGATAAAATAACAGATCTTACAACGTAATACATACGCACAACGGTATCGTATTAAAAGACAGAGCCAAATCATTTTTGGGGACTTTGAGGTTGAGACAGGGCTACAGAAACAAATCATATCGAGAGGGGCAGTGGGGGGAGGAGGGGGGAGATAAAGGGGCAGAGAGATAAAGGAGATGAGAGAAATCTCATCACTGCAGCCCATTACTGGGGACCACAGAGACCCAGAACAGCCCAAAACCATTTGGTCAGATCAGGACAGAGGAAAGTTTAACTGTTTTTCCTGTTTGCTTCTTCTCTCCTCCCATCCTCACTCCTTTACTCAATTCTCATCTCTCAACTGCAGTTTCCAGTCTTCGGCTCTAGCCTTCCAACGGCTTCTGTTTTCCTCTTCCTCTGCTCTTTCCTTTCATCTCTTTCTTTCCTCCTCTCTTCTACCCCCAGTTGGTGTAGTTTGGAACCAGCATGAGGTCATTATTTTAATGGTTGAGTTCATAATTTACACACACACACACACACAAAAACACACACGCATGGATCGAGATTTAAACCCAGACTATTTCATCTGTGTTACCATTTTAAATAAGTCATTCTGTACTTTTCTGCCTTTTAAAGTCATTTCATCTTCATTGGTGCAGATCCCTGCTGCAATACATCATGTGTCTCCAAACACTTTTCTGAATATTTTAAAAACCTTAGCTTTGTAACGGGTCGGGGTAGGACCCAAGTGCAGCACAAAACCAGACGTCTTAATAACGTAAGAAGTCTTTATTGTTTCTGGGGCAAGGGCGTTCACGAGGATTGGGAACCCGGGACCGGGTCCCGGTGAACGGAGATCCAGAAGGACCAGGCAGGGATCGTAGTCGGGGACAGGC
>JAOPJO010000002.1:18319567-18332084 GCA_027123675.1 Molva macrophthalma
GGTTCCTAGATAGGAGTTATAGTCCTAGATATAAATGTATATCTTGGAATGTTTCTATTATCTAGGGTGCTATTTGTACATGTATATTTACATAGTCTGTATCTAGAAGTCAGATCCTATCACATTCACAAACCATCCTGTGCTGACAGGATGGTTTGTAATTCCATCTCACATGATGGCACACAGTTCTGGAGTCTTGTTTAGGAACAGGGTGCACTGTCATCTACTATATATATAAATATATATATATATCATTTAATAATATTAATCTACCAGGAATATGGTACTGTAATTAAAACATGTACAGACACACACACAAACACCATGAAGTATTGCACTTACACAAATCATGTACAATATCCAGGTACCTAATCGCTTGGCTTAATAGGATTGATAGTCCAACAATATTCACATTGCGGAGCTGGAACTCAGTGGTCAAGGTGATGTAGGGTTCTGTCTGTGGTCGGCATACCTCAGGGTCTGCCTGGCAGTGCTGGTGCAACACTGGGTCTATAACAGGGTTATTATGAGTGTAACAGCCCATGGCTTGGATAAGCAAGCTGCAGAGACTTCCAAATGGGTGCTTTCTGCTTTTATTTTCTTAATCACGTTGTTACTGTCTAAAGCACTGTGAAAACGATAAAGGATATAAAAAAAATAATACCAATATTAATAGCTTCACAAATTACAACTAGGATATACATTACATGCAAACAATATTTATAGCTCTAGATCAAGTAGATCAACACATTAGAGCATGACAAAGAAAATACATATATTCACTTTTACAGATAAAGTAACAGAGAACTAATCCAATGCTGCTTAACTAGCTAGCTTGCAGCAATGCTAATATGAACAAACCAAAATAGAAACGTGCCTTTTACTTGCATAATCATAAATCACATACTGACAATTTAATTTTGAATTTTACACCATCAACATACTTCGTTCCGCTTTACATATGCTGTTAATTTTAATGTTAGGAGTTTTAAGATTAATTTCTCAAGTTCACATTTCAGCACTAGTTATGCCAAGGGAAATTGTCAAATGCCTCCTCCTTAAGATTTCGCGTTCTTAATAGACATGAACCACACCCATACAGAGGCAGATTTAAGAGACACACAGAATGAAAATAAGAGATTGAAAAAATGAAATGTTTGAGTAATAAAGATATTGTCATTTTTAAACAATAGCATACAGTTAACTCTGTCGACATAAATTATAGAGCAGTAAGTTAAACAAACAGTATCAGATTACTATTAACGATAGAGGGCTGGGAAAATACAACATGGGGCACTAATCACCATGATAAACAATAGCCACATATCTAAGGCAATATCAACGTGAGCTTGCGGTCATGTATTTTTGACAGTGTGATTTAATGAGGCTGTTAAGTGCCACTCTAGCTCTACCTGCACTCAGACATATTAGCCCATGATGTATTAACCAGAGAGATAGCAGCTCTTCTTAGCCATTGCGGTCATCATCATACTTTTGAGCAAACACCGTTTATGGTTTTCCGTTTATGATTTACAGGTGTTTTCTTTATTTCATGCAATTTTATATTAACAATTTGGTCGCACAAAAAAGCAGATGAATTTTGATGAACCAAGAATCAACAACTTTTGCGAAAATGTTATATATCGGTAAAGATATTGTATTTAACAAAACCAAACGGCAAATTTGCATATAGCCACCAGCTCAGCCTTAGTTAGCCTGGAGACCATGCCATTAATGATCAGAGTGGCGTAGCTTGTGATTCTGGACTTCGGCGTAACCCCTGGGGTTTTTAGTGACTTCAAGGTAAAACTATTAGCTGGTGTCAGCTGTGTGTTAGCATAGTGTTAGCCTGCTATAAGCGACGCACTGTGTGACTGTTCAAACATGGCAGACATTCAACTCCACATACAAGCGGGAGATGTATGATTTGTGTGTGAACACTAAGTAAAATGTTAAGTGCTTTTTCCATCAGGGATATTAAACGTGTCGAGACCTCAGAGAAATTACCCACTATTTGCTGCTATGTTGTAAATCACCTCAAGCTAGGAGACGAAACGGTCAAAATAAGCATTTTATTTGGTCATTTATTTTATTCTATGTAAGCTAGACACCGTGCTATTGCCAGCTGTGATAGAGCAAAGGGTTATTTTAACAATTAAAACACCATTATCAACAGAAGAGTCAAACAGACCGTGGTAGGGCTGCTTAAATGGAAGTGCTGGTCTGGTCTTCATCAGAGTACATTCCAGGGTTAAGACCACCTGGGCTGCACTGTTGTTTTTCCCCCGCTGGGTGGAAGGGGTGTTGGGGGTAAGAAGTTTCTGTGGTGCTACCGTTTGTCACAAATATGTACTGTGTATAGGTGTAGGGTTTTCAAATCGATTTTGTATCATACAGGCAGTTGATGTATGCAGTTGTATGGTTATACAGTTAAGGACATTTATGTCTGTGATGCCCTCCTAAAGGATGTGATAAACACAAAATCGTTAATTTACCATTTATTTATTGATCTCTGGTTTGACAGAAGATTTAGAATAATCGACAAGTGCATATTGGTAATCTGTGTGTGTGTGCGTGTGTGTGTGTATGTTATTTGCCTGTTAAATCATCACCCTCTTTCAAAAGCAATCTGCCCTTGCCTATCCTCTCCTCTCCACTTTTCTCCAAATGTTCTTTCTCTCCTTCAATTATCCTCTCTAGTCCTCTCTTCCTCTCTCCTCTCCTGTCCTGAACCCTAATCTCACCTCTGCTCTCATCCTCTCTCATCCCCTCTTCCTCCATTTACCTTTACTTTACCTTTACTCCTGTTTTGTTTCTTAATGTCATTATCGAGTTATAGTGTTACATAAATAATGTTAGCTCTACTTTTTTCTGTGTTTTCCAGTGCAATGAATCATCTATATCCTCCTATAACGTATAGTATATTGGTATATTATATATATCATAACTGTTAACTAAACGTTGAATGTTTATTAGTAAGCCCCAAAGCAGCGACAGGATGAGTTAATGCCGACACATGTTTAAAGTTTTGAGATTCCTACCAATATTCCAAAGAGTCGTTCGATGAGTGAAAGTTGCTGATTTATTCTTAATAAATCTGGTTTAACCAAAATGTAAATTAATCAAAAAGCAAAGTGTAATCTTTAATGAGATTCTGTATCTGATATGTGGTCCTGTCTCCTCTAACCCACCACCTCTCATACCTGCCAAGGTACCCAGCATTTAAAAATAAAAGTAATAACCAGAATTGAAATAACCCCCAACATACAGATATTACCATTTATATGAATGTAAATATAGATCAGAGGAGGCTGGTCCATAGAAGCAGAGGAGGTTATTTTTAATAGGCCAGAGGGAGGTCAAAATCTAAAAAAGATTAATTGGTTGAAATAAACCATTACCAAATCTCAGTATCATTTTGTAAAAAAAACAACTATTATTGATATTCAGATTAAAATGCTTTCCATTTGATAGAGAATTGACTGCAGGGCAGGCGAGAGGGAAAAGATGGATGAACGGATGCCAGCCTCCAAAACCAATCAATAACCTGAATACAATATTGACATCATGTTGGTCTAATGATCATTTCCAAGGTTCATCCTACATTTTGTACCACTGTCGAGAACTACAGTGTAGCGTGTTTCTGAGTGTGACTGTGACAAACTAGTGGTAAAGAGATATAGAAGAACGCATTCATGATATTGTTTACAAAATGTAAGTCTAGTTAAAACAAATATTACCACTTTTAACAAACTGCTTCATATTTTGAAAATGTAGATGGTCGAGTGAGGATAGACAATAATGTTTTAGGATTAGGATTTTAAGTCCAAAATAGGCTTTCGTGGTTGTGTGCTGGCAAGTTGCTGTACAAGCTAATAATAATGCAACTCAGACCAGTAAATGACGCGGTGAATGATGTACTGCCGACCCCATTTCATTCTTTGCCATACCAACAAAAATTTGGAATAAATCAGGATTAAACTAAGCTCCATCCTGCTTTACATGTGATCTGTCTCACATCCTTGGGGAGGAAAAGACTTCTGCATCCATCAACTTTTATAATTTCAGTTGAGCCCTTTAATTTGAGCCCTCCTACAATTCTTCTACTCTCCATCTGAATCAGCCAAACCAGCAGATAAATTATAATTTTGTAAAAGCTTAATTGTTTGCATTTGTCACTAGTCACAGAGTATGACTTGTACACTGCGTTTGTGTGTGTGTGTGTGTGTGTGTGTGTGTGTTTGTGGTCTTTTACACAATACATAATTTGATGATCAAGAATGTTGAGTACCTTGTTGAAAACCTTATTTATTTGACAAATAAATACTTTGTATATATAATAAAAAAAATGCCTCCTGTCCTGCCCAATTTCTTAAGTCACCATCCTCCACTGATATTGTTATCCAAATGATGATAACAACAATATACACCTTAAATAGAATTAGTAATGGCTCCAGCACCCAACAGCAGATATATTCCCCACAAAGAGCGAGACGAAGACTGGACTTCAGTTCTGTGTCCTGTGATGCTTTTTTTCTGTGAGTTTAGTGACTCACAGAAAAACTAGTTGCAGCACACGGTTATCATCGAAGGTCTATGACTCATGACCCATCCAATTATGCGCGCCATTGGCTGGCTAGCGCCGCCCATTTGAAGGCGTTTATAGCAGCGAAGCATGGGAGAAAATGCTGGGCAATGCAACTGTCCAGCTTAACACTCGCACGGGGATGCGCTTGATGAGAATCGACATGCGTGTAGATTACCTTGCGTAAGACAAGCAGACAGAAGCACAACGGTTGTGCGATGAAGCGATAAGGGATGAGTCCGCTACACTGCTAAAAATAGCATGCAATGCTAGCCACACGGGTGACATTAGAGTGTGTTTGGTGTGGTATATACCCTCACCATGCATTGACACCGAACCACAAATGTTTTCCCTTGAACTTTTAGGGATATTATTAGGGATGCACCGATCCAATACTAGGTATGGCAATGGGGCCTAAAATTAACTATATCTATATATTTCAAATATACTGTAATGAAGTCTATTGATAGCTCCAATACTCTTACTTATTTTTTTCCCCTCACCCAACTCTTCTTATATTGCGAAATCAGACCTGCCAGAGTGATAATACAATAGTATTTATATTTTGTAGAAGTTAATTGTCAGGTCAAAATTGGCTTTTGAGTGTCTGTACTCGGAATCGGTATCAACCCTGGTGGTGCAACCCTAAATATATCACTGTCATGTATCATCATTATTATTATTGTGGAGCCAGGCGTTTAAAATGGATCAAGCCGAGGTGTATTTTCCTATTTCCAGTCTTATATCTGGTCTTGGCTTTGGAGTTAAAACAAAGCATAATCTAAATGTTAACAATTAGCCTACCCCCTGGAACCTACTCACGAATCCCTGGAAGCACTGCTATCTAGTATATAAGTCTGTGACTTAATACAATGAGTCATTTAGCAGACGCTTGTATCTGAAGTGTGAGCACAATCAAAGCATACACTCATGGTGCTCCAATCTTTTGTGAATACATGTTCTTCAATTACTTCTTCAATAGACAATTGTTATTCATTATTCAAGTGTGTGTATGTGTGTGTGTGTTTGCTGTTATTTATCTTCATAAAATGCACCTGTGGCCACATAGGAAGTCATCTTTACTATCTCTGAGTACATAAAACCTAATCAAAACCTTCTCTGTGTGTGTATGGGGGATATTCAGCACAGTTTGAGGGCATAGATTCAGAACCACAACAACGGGTCCTTGACAAATAATGGGCTGAGGTCCTCTTGACGGCCCGCTTGACCCTCTGACCACTGTGCCATTCCCACAGGCAAACGCCACACAAAATATTACCCAGTACATCATCCTGGCAATGAGTTGCTCGACAAGAGCGCCAACTGCTCAACAAGACAGACTGAAATGGCTTTTTTCTTGCTCCATCCCCTTCTCACACTCTCTCTTTCTCACTCTCTCTCTGTCTCTCTATCTTTCTGTAACTCTGTTTCTCTCCGTGTCTCTCTCTCTCTCCCTCTCTCTCCCCCATTAGTGACACGAATATACAAGTCACCTGGTTGTCTTGCTCCGCTCTCCACCAAGACCCCAATAAACCCAAAGTGTGTGTGTGTGTTTGTGTATACACTTGGGCATTTAGCCCAGGGGTGAGGGTGGAGTGCTTCACCACTACCCCAGGGTTTTTATCAGCGGGGGGTAGGGAAGTCAGTTTTGCTGCGTTGCTCTGGTCAACAAGTAGAATATAAGATAGTTAGTCGGATAAGTTATGAAGAACGTTATTAATTCCAAAAGGGACATTTGGTACAGGACAGTAGGCTTAGGATGGTAGGGTTTGAAGAGGGTAGAGTCCAAAAGAGATACAAAAATAAAAAAAGAACACAACTATATATTTTTATATTTTACTATATATAATATGAAGACAAAAGTAATACAGTAATACATTTCCAGCTAGCATTAGGCTTAACCCTAACCCTATTCAATATTGCATAAATGAATACCTAGGTTAACATGAACACTATTCATAAATGATTAGTAGATCATTAGTTAATTCTCAATTAACTGTTAGTTAATTTTCAGTCATTGGTTAATAATGCATTAACTAATGTTAATTGATGGTTCATTATTACAATTGTACCCTTATTTTAAAGTGTTACCATTATAATCATAACATAACTCTGGTTATCCTGGTGGGTCATGTGGCGTGCAATATTCTGTGTTCGATCGAGCACACTTCCTTTTTAAAGCGTTTTTTAACGTAAAACTGCAACACAAGGTGGTTGTTGTAATGATACAGCTGGGAGGGTTTAACATGGTTAACAACGGAACCAACACAACAAGATACTATTTATATTAGTTATATAGCTTGTTAAAAAGGTGTTTGTTTTGAGATTTTCTTGTGATGTTCCCCCTCAGAGACACATCCTGAAACAAAGGCACCACAGCCAAAGTTAGCCAGGTAACTTTGTTTTGGGAGAGCAAAGACCCGGCGAGAGTCATTCTCTGTGAAAAGCCTGAAGGGTCGTTTTTAGGTTTCCTCTTTAGATTGAAGGTGTAGCGTGTTGGTGATACTGGAGGATATTTGGGCTAGCAGCAGGAGAGAGATCCAGGCGGACAGTGAATCACAAACACTGCTTGCAAGGGGCTGACGCGGGCAGAAGGAAGGGGTGGGGAACCTGGCACGGCCACCTTTAGTTGGCAAAAGAAAGCACAACTTGAAACCCTTCTCAGGGACAAGGGGGAGAAAGACACTGTGTTCTGTGTGTGTGTGTGTGCGTATTCATTCCTTTGCATATCCGTGTTTATGTCTCTTGGGGTGTTTGTGTGTGTGTGTGTGTATGGAAGTGCATGTTTTTATGTGTGTATACATGGTATTTATATGCATACCTGTATGGAATGGAAAAGCATTAATTCAATGTTGAAGGTTATTTATTCTGTGCTTTGCTTTGATCTAACCTCTAACAATAAAATTGTACAAATCATGAGGAACATTTGTATTTATGTTAAAACTCTCCAGTAATCACCTGCGGTTGGTTTGGGTAGATTGCGATTACAATTCCCCAGAACAGCCTAGTCAGGCGTCTTCATGGTTTCCTATTCCATGGAGAGAGATAGGCTGGGTATAGGAAGGAGAGGTCAGAAGTCAGGGATAGGCTGGGTCTAGGTGAGAGGTCATAGGTCATGGATAGGCTGGGTCTAGGATAGAGGTCATAGGTCAGGGATAGGCTGGGTCTGGGGATGAGGTCATAGGTCAGGGATAGGCTGGGTCTAGGAGAGGTTAGAGGTCATAGATCAGGAATTGGCTGGGTCTAGGAGATATTAGAGTTCATAGGACTGGAATAGGCTGGGTCTAGGAGAGGTTAGAGGTCATAGGTCAGGATAGAGTGGGTCTAGGAGAGAGAGAGGTCATGGATCAGGGATATGCTGGGTCTTGGGGAGAGAGGTCACATGTCGGGATAGGCTGGGTCTAGAGGTTAAAGGTCAGAGTTAGGGTTACTACTACTGGGTCTAGGAGAGATAGGTCAGGTATAGGCATGGTCTAGTCTAGGAGGAAGATCAGGTTAAAGGGTCTCTTAACAGTCTAGACCTTTCAGTGACCCCCCCCCCCCCTCTTTAAAACCTCCCTGGACAAACATTGGCATTACAGACGATGGTTGGCACACAACACCACCCGAACCCTGGATGAATTCCCAAAAAGATGCATCTGCTTTCTGTATGGGTGGCATCTGCGAAGGTCAGGGTTTGGGTGCTATTTCCTACCCCGGGGTCCGTTCCATGTGGTTTCCTCACCAAAGGAAGTCAAAAGGTGTGTGATTTGATTGGCTCCCTCGGGATGGAAACAGGCAGATTGACGGTGTGAATCATTCTGCCCACGTACAGTTGCATTGCACGGTGGACTAATCAAAGGATGACACATGGCTGATGTTACAGCCGCTGGTACAGTACAAGAAGTGCCCCCTGGGTCTATCTATATCTACATGTATCAAATATATATAAATATTTACATTAATGTTCCTTTTATTGAAGGCGTCTTGGTTCTGTCAACCGCGTCATAAAGGTGGTTTAAAACGCAGCAACCATAGAATATAAAATAGGCAGCAACATGCTATGAGCAGAGACCTGTGCTCTCTTTGAGTTCTTCATCTTCTGGACTTCCTACTGATGTGCGGACGTATGAACTCAAAGTTGAGGGGCTCAGCAGGGGGCCTGAGAACATTATCTGTTCAGATTTGAAAATAATGAGGCCTGCGAACTAACCCCAGGCTTTGTTGCGTTGAGCTGGCAGTTGAGGAATGTTCATTAAAGTAATCATTTTGTCTTTCATATTTAAAATGTTATCATGTTGGATGTTTCGGTTGATTGATTTCACATGACTCGGTTGTAATGGCCAGATGTTGATCTAAATAACGATGTATGCCATTAAAGATGAAATTGATGGAGAAAAAAGGAAAGATACAAAAGCATGCAACTAACTTGTAAGCCTATTTTCTCACCTCTTCAACAAGCAGGCGTCCAATTTGTTTTCACTTCAACAGAACAGTTCAATCATTGTCAGATACTATGAACCCAGTTATCACTACAGCGAGTGAGACTGCAAGCATAACACAGCAGACACAAGCATCTCTAGCGTGAAAGAAAATGACCTAATAATTTCTCTGAACAAGGTGTCCATCATTTAAAAACAGATACATTTTATAATTATTTCTCCAATATAGTTGAACACACTTTTTTATTTTTTATCTAGATGCAAGGTCACAACAGTTTTGTCACTTAATTAGTGATGGACTGACCGACTCATTTCACAGAAGCGATAACTTCGAGTTGATTCATGTAAATGTCTCAGTTTTGATATTTTTTGCGAAACAGCGTCAGTTTCTCCATTAGAATCCGTGAAACTCCATTATAGTCCAAGCACCTTTGACAGCTAGTCTTGCCCGCCCCACAAAACTTCTCTTCAATGCATTACCAGTCATCATAATTAACATTAATTAAGATGAAATACTCATTTTAATGCATTGATTCAGTATCCCACTTGTATGTAGGTAGGCTATTTAAGCTCAATATGATGTTACAGAAATTATTTCTGTAACATCGTATTGAGCAAAAAGAACAACAGATTGTTGGTCAATGACATTTCAAATGTCATTATAACTGACCATTTTAGTATTTATATTCTTCTTTGTCCGATCTTTTGTTCTTTTTGCTCGGCAAGTAGTAGACGTCCTAGATCGAGAGAGCAGTTCGTTCAATTGCGTTCAGTGGCGTCTGTCTGGATTCGAGTCAGATTCAATTGCTTCTCTTTCATCGTCATTTGATCTTATAGTAGCTGCCTGGCCGTCTCGACTCGTCACTCATTGACGTCCTTGTTTGAGACAATGATTCCCGATGATCCATTGGTTGTCCCACTTCCAATGTTTTGAGCATAGCAGGCAGCTTGCAAGTGAGTGTGGGCAGTATGAGTTGGGTAAAGCCGGGGACTCATTAGCACTCGGACGTTCGAAAAAGGCTGACCCGGTAGAGACCGGACACTAAAAAGAGTCGTTCAAAAAGATTTGTTCATTCATTTTCGCCCATCACTACACGTAATTTGCAACCCCAGCTCACTGTTCAGAGTAATGACCTGACCTGAGAATAGACGATCTAATAAAGGACAGGTGAAGGAGTCGATTATGGGCTCATTAGTCAGAAGATGCGTTTGGGACATGAACGCCAAGGTGCAACATCCCTTCAGGCAACCAAGCACTATCACCTATAGGTTATAGTGCTCAGTTGCCTTTCATCCAGATCCGCGACTCACAACAAAAGTTTCACAGTTGTAAGACATGACAACGCGCATTTATGGATATATATACAGAGATGTGAATATGACTTGCTGTTCACAAATCTTAACTTACAAGTGTATAGTTGATATCCTATAGCTATTTTCCAGTTGCTTCTCTAGAAGCGTAATAGCGCAGCCCTTACATTTTTGTAGTCGCAATCATTTAAATGATATGCTTGCTTGGATTGCCCTCCGCCTCATTGTAACTCACTATGGAATAAAAGCATCTGTTGAATGCCTCGACCCAAATGTAAATGCAATTTAGAAAAACAAATAAACAATTGAAACAAGACATATCATATCTGTGAGGCACTATATGAGAGGAGGGGACGGTTAATTTGCTTGAAGATGGAGAGTGGAGGTGATTCTATTAAGGATGCTCTCTTGTGTATCTCCCAGTGGAGAAATCAGATACCCCCAGCCCCGGCACCCCCAGCACAACACACCTCCTTACCAGAGACCCCTAGCACTGGACACCCCCAACACCAGACACCCCCAGTATCATGCACCCCCAGCACCAGACACCCCCAGCGCCGGACACCCCCAGCACCAGACACCCCCAGCACTGGACACCCCCAGCACCAGACACCCCCAGCACCATAGACCCCCAGCACCAGACACCCCCAGCACCATAGACCCCCAGCACCAGACACTCCCAGCACCGGACAGCATCAGCACCAGACACTCCCAGAACAGGACAGCACCAGCATCAGCACCCCCAGCACCGGACACCCCCAGCAACAGGCACCCCCAGCACCAGACACCCCCAGCATCAGCACCCCCAGCCCCAGACACCCCCAGCATCAGCACCCCCATCGCCATGCACCCCTAGCACCATGCACCCCCAACACCAGACAACCCCAGCACCAGACACTCCCAGCAACAGACACCCTCAGCACCAGACACCCACAGCACCATGCACCCCCAAGCCCCATGCACCCCCAGCATCCCCAAAACCAGGCTCCCCTAGCCCAACGTGTGTGTGTGTGTGTGTGTCAGTGTGGGGGTGCGCGTGCACGTGTGTGTGTGTGTATGTGAGCATGCGCGTGCAAATGTGGGTGCATGTGTGTAACTACAAGTGCGTGTCCCAGTGACCATTTGCCTTAGTGTCTCAGAGCGATGGAGGCGACTACGCCGTTGGGGTATCAAGACAACACTAAACAACAGTGTGTCCAGCCCATCAGCCCGGGTAATTCCTGTAGAGAGTGAAGCCTAAAACACATAAAAGCTGCAATCTAAGAATGCTTGGGTAGCGAGGCGACTGACAAAATGTTTTTCATTTACGTAATGGATTCACTGTTCAGTCACACAAGAGCAATTAAGCGTGCAGGATCATCATAACAACATTGTGTATCTCGCGTGGGAAAACCCATTGGCATAATGGTGACATTGTGGACGTAAGTTTGTATTTTAAATGCAACTAATCAAAAAAACTAGCCAGTGATGCTTGATGACGTGAATGCTGAAAATGTAACCACCTTCCTGTTGCAATAACGGTAGCTAATGGCAACAATCATGAGAAAATGTTGCAGCAGTGTGATTATGTGTTACCGCACATAGATAAATATAAATAAATACAACAATTACAAAATGT
Organism: Molva macrophthalma; assembly: GCA_027123675.1. Classification (NCBI taxonomy): domain Eukaryota; kingdom Metazoa; phylum Chordata; class Actinopteri; order Gadiformes; family Lotidae; genus Molva; species Molva macrophthalma. The sequence goes on from JAOPJO010000002.1 coordinate 18,331,503, forward strand.
TAAACACAAACACAGGGTTTTGCTGTGAGTGCTATAATGGCCACTGTGTTTTAACTATGTGGGAGTTTGAAGTATGGTGAAGTGTGTTAGTACTTTTTCCTAGCAACTATATTGAATTGGTACCAATAAATACCTAAACAACACCTTTCACTGATAACAGTTATAGACTTTGTTTTGTCATCAGTCGACGTGTTCACCACTTCAGCCCAACCAAATGACCAAATGGCTTTTTTGCTATTGTACACAAACCTAAATATATATTTCCAAAGAAGATGAAGTGTAAAATGTATATATAAATGATTGATTAACATTGATAATATTTAAAGTAAATAAGATTGTGTATTTGCGCAGTGTACATGCGCAAATGCGTGTGTTTGAGTATTCAGCTAATGAATGATACGGATGTCTGTTAAGTGCTGCCACACACACACACACACACACACACACACACACACACACACACACACACACACACACACACACACACTCACACATTTACCAATTCACACACACGCAAACATACACACACACACACACACACAGACACATTCTCATACACATTCATGCTTGCTTTATTTATGA
>JAOPJO010000002.1:18408658-18419898 GCA_027123675.1 Molva macrophthalma
TGGGGGGGGGGGGGGGGGGGGGCAGCAGGTGTGTGACTAAAGCTTGAAAAAGACATGCTCTTAGATAGAAAATATGTAGGATACTTTTTAGTTTACAATTAGTGTTGTATTATGCAAGAATATGGGACAGAAAGTATGAAAACAGTGAATGGTGAATACTTAGTACATGTAAATACAATCAATTCTATGTAAATGATAAAACACCTATCGACAGCTACACATGTTTAATAGAAGTGTTCCTAAATCAACCATTTCCAGGTTCAATGAACCAAGTGAATGTTATTAATAAGTAATTTACACTATGTTCACAGTATGCCCTATAGATATACGATGCAATGCACTTTTTTTGTAGGCCTAAAAACGTGTGCTTTTTTGTTTTGCCAATGTAATTGAGTTATAATTAAGATGTATTAACATAATTTAGTGAACTGCTAACCGCAGTTGTCTAGTTTAGTTAAATGCATTAAACTACAAATCATGCACCGGCCTCTGAACTCTGCATGCTGCAGTGACCTGCGCGGGGCAGTGTGTGCTAGCACGAGGCTCACCTGTGTTATGTTGTGTGCCAGCAGTGCAGCAGACTGGTGGAGGAGAGAGACGAGGCGGAGAGACAGCTCAAACACATAAAGAGAGGTGAGTTTCTCCTTTTCTGGCGACGCAGGGAAACATCCTCCATGCACGCCGCTTGATACGACCCCCATCGCTCTGATGTAGTCCCACATAACATTCATTCATTGGTTAGACAATGCAACTAATGGACCAATGAAATCTGCAAAGTTCATGAAATGAACATAAAACTATAAGAGTAAAGGTTCAGACCTTAAGGACCACAAGGATTGCAAGTTTGTGGCAGTGGAGGGTAGTCTAATGGTTAAGGTGTTAGACTAAAAATGTACTGGGTTTGATCCCCAATGGCCACAGTCTACATGTAGGCATCATTGAGCAAGGTACCCTTAGCCCCTACCTGCTCCTTAATGATCTGCATCTGAATACACTGTAAGTCGCTCTAGATAAAAGCAGCACATAAATGACAAAAAAATGATAATAGAGAGAGACTTGTGATCGTTGTTGTTACAATGTTGGTGTACCTTCACTATTTTTATAGAGCACAACCCACACACACACACACACACACATTCACACACACACCTCTCTCCACCCTTGCACCTGTTCCCACACCTCTCTGTTTGCCAGCTCGTGGCCCTCTGAATGGATACATTTAGAAGGAGCTTCTCAGTTTCCATGACGACCCCCCCCCCCTCCAAGGCACACAGCCAACCATAGCCTTCCCTTTGTGTTTTGGCACGCGTGAGCCTCTTTCCACCTAGCAACCGGGGGTGGTCGACGAAGTGTTAGACAATTTAACCTGCACTATTAACTATTGATCTGGGTGACACACGGGACAGTAGAGTGTCAAGCTTTCAGTGCTGCGATGACTATCCTACAAGGTAAGACAACACTGTACCTATACTGGGTCTTTCACAGACTTTTAATATTGGGTCATTTAGCAGACGCTGTTATCCAAAGGACTTACAGCTGAATTTTAGATATGACATTAAAGAGCCAGTAGGGGTTAGGGGCATCTAGCACGTGCGTGCCTGCGTGTGTGTGATGAGAGACGATCTGTCGTAAGTGCTGTCGTGATCGTAACTCTAGTGCCAGTCCTTTTACCGGGGTAGCCAACCTGTATGCCAGATTACAGCTTCCTGCAGCGGCTCCTGACAATTAGTTGCTGTTGTGCTTCAGAGAAAACTGTTGAATTAAAGTTGAATCGGATTCATGATCGGCTTCCTTAAAAGACGAGGAAGCTGTGGTAGACAGGATAGTCTCATGGCTAGGGGTGTTCAACTCCCAGCCAAATTGGTTTGATCCACAGTGTCTGCAGACCTCAGTGTACCTGTAGGCATCCTAAACCTGCTCCTTATGCATGTATCTGAGTTCACTGAAAGTCGCTTTGGATGAGAGGAAATGTCGGGCGAAGGGAATTCATTTGAAGACATTTTGTAGGTTAAGCTGAAGGGTGAACAGCAGGTATGATACTGTATCGCTGACTTCATACATAATTAATCTGCCTCCATTTATGTGATATCCTAACCATTTGGGTTTCAATTTAACCAAGGGATTGGACTATTATGATGAGGGTGAATAGAGCTGCGCTTTGTATTTGGTGCTTTTTAATAGTGACAGGCCTACTCAGTTCTTGTGGTGGTGGTTACCATGGTGGCGAGAAGGAACATGGTGGTTCAAGTGACACACTACAGACCAGTAGGATGAAATGCCAGTCATTCCCTTGAGGGCTTGAGTCAGCGAGAAAAAAAAGCGACCCTTTGGTTCTCTTCCTCCCTCATCCCTCTGTGCCGTCGCACTCTTACGTCCCATTCTTCTATTCATCCTCTCTCATACAGTCACTCCGTTTCCCCTGGGGCCTTGGGGGACGTCATGTTATTCTGTTGAATTATTAACATCTCCGCCGCCCCTCAATTATTCAGAAGCGGAGTCAGAGAGGTGGAGCTGGACCCGGGTTCATTATGCACTGGTGATAATGAACTTTTCAAGCGTGTGCGTTCATTACCGGCTCACTCGTCCATATTATTTGAGGGACGCATTTTGTGCTCCTCTGAATGGCAGCGAATCAGGCAGGTAAAATATGACTTCAACCTAATTTGCATTTGAAAAGACGGAATCATCTGATGTCCGTCACTGTGAAAAGTAGATGGAAGAACCGAAGCACACATTATTCTGTTAATATCAATATGGAAATAAGGCACTGATAATATGATATGACTCGCTACGAAACAATGTTCGTCTGTGTGACAGACGAGAACAGCGATGTTGACGCTAGCTTCACTCTCAATCTACCTTTCCACCACGGATGTAAGCCTATAATAATGGTTTGATACAAACACAAAAACAACCATTAAGCTAATTATACACAAGGAAATTACCTAAATCCCTGAACCAGATCCCAAAAAATTTGAATGTTTTTATTGAGACAATGGTAGACTTATTAAAGTCAATGAACAAATTATGCCATGGCATGAAAATGCTTAGTCAGGCTGGCCTACTTATGTATCTGCTAGGATGCTGTGCTGCGATGATGCTGGGTTAGCTTAGTTTAGTTCCTGCTCTGCACTGTCAATGCATTACATCCATCTATGTAGGCCTGTTGTCATCTACAGAGCCAACTACAGAGTCATGCTCACACACTCGCAGCATGAAAGACTCCTAGAATGCATCTGCCATTTTCTTTTGTTATCCCTGTCAATGTAAGGCACTTTGCAAATATACATTTTAAAGGTGCTACATAAATAAATTGTATTTGACTATATCCAATAAAAGTGCCATCAGCACACCACTGACACACCATTCCAGTCATGGATAATATTAATACGGCTGGAACAGGAGGGTTTAGGTTCTCCACTGATGCTACTTGAATCGTGACAGTTCGATAACCTACATACTAGTTACTCTTAGTCCGTCCCCAAGCTCCTGTTTCGCTTGGGGATGTGCTCCAGAAGAAACAGCCTTAGTTATATTAGCCTCAAGAAAGTGGCCTCTTTATTACAGCTATTACACACACGCACGCACACACTGATGTTTACCGTATTGTATAGCTTCCGTCAATATATAAAACAATCTAAAGCCCCACTCTAACGGTGCGTATCTGAAAGCAAGCCACTTTAGTTTAATGGCTGACCATCACGTATCCAGTATCCCATAGTTTGTCAGTCTAGTCTGTGTCTAGATGTCAGTTGCAATAAAACTAAACTATGGCTCACAGCTGAGCGGATGGTTATTAGTTTGAGTGCCATGCCTTCCTCTCTTATTATACATCCATGCTTGAAGCTACAGTCCAGGGATTCCTCTTAGCTAAACCCTTCATGGAAAGAGCCGTAAATTAACATCTAATCCGCCAGCAGTACTACATGCTACAAGCAAGTGACCTCCATGCCCTTCAACCATTTTGACTGTCAACTGTTTTATTAGAAGAGAACCGGATGCCGGAATAAGTGATTGAACACTTCTGATTGGACCGTTTGTTTGGCATAAGGGGGATGATAGCCACTGGCTAATCCACATGCATTATCAATGTTTTTTTTACGTCATTCTCCCACAAGATCTGGATTAATGCTGAAAAGAGAGAGACAGTGTGTGTGTGTGTGTGCGCGTGCATGCATGGGTGCGCAAATTAAAAGTCAGCCTACTGACTTTAAATATCCTTGAAAGAGTTTAGTTTTGTGAATATTTGCAGTGCAGGGAGCAGCTCACTGCTACCCAACTGGGCCAATAAAGCAACTACTCATCATCTCTGTCCCTATGGAACAACTGCTTGTACCACAGTGTTTTATTAAAGTTTAGGTCTTAGAGGGGTTTTTGGCAGTTTGGCAATGTAAATCAAAAAAATTCAAATATAAAGAACAAAGCCAATTATTTACATTGTAACGTTCCCGATAGATGAAATCACATCCGCAGTTGCAATCCCCCTTGACACCATTGGGTATAAACACAATATAGATGCTACAAGATTACATATTGAATCTTGAGGAGCTTTGCATATATGTTTCTATTGGTACCACACATCATCTTCACATAAGAAAGTCCGACTTATGACTTTTGGTGATTTCCCGGACGCTGCTCAGAAACACTGCCACAGAACCATATAATGCGAGCTGTACCGGCGTAGAGGCCCACGGTGTACCTACGGCGGCTATTAGACCCAGGAGTATCATTGAGCTTTTTAACAAGTCTCTCACCTGAGTTCACCTGGTGCATGCAGGCTGACCCTATGACCTGCGTGCTGGTGAAAGTATGTGCAGGCAGGCGGTTGATGTGGAGTGCAAATGACGGTTAACAGCAGCTCAGAGAGCTCTCTGAGAGCACCGCTGGTCTAAATTTTAACATTGAATCGCTCCACAAAGTCTTCCATATAACCATTAAACATTCACTCATGGATGAAAAATGGATATGCTTGCTGAGCACGGAGCGTTCCTTCTCTACTCTCTCTCGTCACCCTTCATCTTACCATCATCTTAGTTTTCTCTCTTTTCCCTTCTCCTCCCCACTCCTGATCCTCTCATATCTCTCCTCTCTCTCTCTGTTCCATTCTCCTCTCCTCCTCTCCTCCCCTCTCTCTTCCTCTGCTGTCCTCTCTCTTTTCCTCTCCTCATTTCTCTTCAACCCAAATCTCCTCTTCTCTTTGCCTCTCCTCCATTCACCCCTCATGTGCTTCCATTTCCTTTCCTCCCTCCCCTCCCGTCTTCTCTCCACCCCTCCTCTCCTCTTCACCCCTCATCTCCTCTTTTCATTTCCTCCCCTCTCATCCTCTCACCCATTCAGCTGTCTGTCTGTCCACTCCCAGAGTGTATGTTTCCTGAGTGAATATTTTATGGTGGAGATGAGGATGCATGCCTTGTTAGAAAGGTCACTAGGTTAACACTCAGCATCTTAAACACTCTACACTTAAAGCTTTTTCCCACCTGTGGCTGCTGATTCTGGTCCTCCGCTGGTCGGCATTCCCGAATCGAGCGTGGATACCACCTCTCTTCAGGGAGCCGTCTCGTCTCTGGTATTAAGCGAGCCTTGAAATGGCCGCTACTTAAAGGCTCCCTCCGCGCAGGTCCTTAAGCTGCAGTCCAAGTCTGTTAAACAGCCGCTGTACACCCCAGATGAAACACAACCAGGCTGTTGTTCCCACGCTCTCTGTTTTTGATTCATTATCCATTACGGAAGCCTTGATTTAGAACGGTTATGATTACAACAACAGAGCGAAAATTAACTCATAGCCTGAGAACAAGAACAAGTGTATTTCAGTGTTTTCAATGAAACTTTGTCTTTTTCGATTATTTTCTATGGATATTATAATGATGACAGTGGGCTGGTGGTATCGGTTGCACTACCTTCACATTACAAGCTACTCCACCCATGCATTATGAATGCAGCGCAGCACGGGCACACTCTGTTTTTGTGTGTGCGTGTGTGTGTGTGTGTGTGTTAGTGTGTGTGTTAGGCTATATTTCCCAACAAAGAGACAATGATCCTCCTGCCGTAACGAGTCTAAGTGTCAGGTGTTACTATCAGCAAGTATGGATACCTGGTCATCATGTGTCACCTGAATTGAAAAAAAATGTGTTCGTAAGGTCCTTAATCACAGTTACAATCTGAAAGGGCTTCATAGGCCGATTCTAACCCTAAGCCCTCTTAAGAACTCCCCAAACCCAGAGGGTAGAAACCTTGAGAAGGTAAATAGAAGAGAGTCCAACCCCCTAGCTAGTACACTTTTAGGTTAACCACATTTTTGCAGTATGTGGTAGCATTGAGTTTAGCATAAAGCCATTTCACTGGCATAAACACAATAGGGCAAGACAATTTTATGGCTTTAGCATTAGCATTAACCTTAGCACAATACTGGGGCACTGGCTACCCTGCTGTGTGTCTGAATCACTAAGGGCAGCAAGGCGGTTACCATAGCTACATTGACCACAACAGGGCTTACCTCGATCTGTGGTCTGATGTATAGGGTGTTATTATGGGATATGTTATATTTGGGAGGTGAAGGATGATTAGGAGGTGTGAGCAGAATGACCGGCGTGTTTGCTGATGATGTCAACAGTTTTTATGGAAAATAACATCCTTGTGAGATACTCTCAAGTGGATAGTAACACATTATGTTTCTTGGTGTTCTTATTCTTATTCCTTGCTCTACACACAATCAATACAGAACCTCACATTTCCTTATAGGCCTGCAGTATGTATTTAATGAGAATTAGTCTATATAACCCCCCAGTACCAGCAAAAACAGTAATGAAACAAGTAGATCGATTAACAGGCTTTGAGTTAGGTGCAGTGTGTGAAGCGCATCTTGAATATTCCAGAGTGACCTGGGAGATAAGACCAAGAGATGTTGATGATACTAAGACAGGACTTCCTGTTGGCGTGATAACATGATCCAGTTGAGTTGGCCTACAGTTCTGGTCCAGATCAGAGAAACTGATCCACGAGAGAGAGAGATAGAGAGAGAGAAAGAGAGAGGGAGGGAGAACCATAACGGAGGGGAGGAGAGTGTCAGAAAGACAGAGGTTAGAGTCAATCATGGTTTTGACACGGTGCCAGAACAGTTCCATCAATTGTTAACCTCAGTTTGAATCAAGGTCATAAAAAAAGTTCACCAATCCGAATTTTTTAAAAGAGAAACGGTGATGCGCTACACCTACAGAGCACTAGAGTAACTCTGAAATGTGTGTGTGTGTGTGTGTGTGTGTGTGTGTCTGTGTGTGTAGTGTCTCAGATGGTGATTGAGGAGGTGAACGTTCTGCAGACTCAGTTGGAGATCGAGAAGTCATGTCGGGAGAACGCAGAGGCCCTGGCCACAAAGGTGACTCACACACACACAGACACACACAGACACACACAGACACACACACACACACACACACACACACACACACACACACACACACACACTACAGTTTACATAATATATTCCAATCTAATAATTATGGAAGTATGTATTTTTTTTGATTCATAGCCTAATTGTTTGCAATCCCAATGATGATAACCTCTTGACCTTATGTCCTCTGTGACCTCCAGCTAAACTGTGAGAACAGGAAGTTGAAATACCTGAGCCTATCATCTCGGACCAGTCTGGACGAGATGCTGCCCTGCATCTCCCTGGAGGAGGTGCCAGACACCCCCGACACCAGCCCAGACTCCTTCACCCACTACCAGCAGCAGGTCAAAGGTAAGGACTCAAACACATGACCACCTGTAAGTTAAAGGGAGTTGGTTTAAACATGTGACCTACAAAAGCCAAATGTAGGGATTTCGAAACACAGTAGGAGCTCGAACACACAGAACACACAGAACCTGCTCGAACAGCAGGTCAAAGTTAGAGGTTTAAACATAACCTGCAGCAGGTCAAATCTAGGGATTGAAAAATATGAGTTAGTTATAGGTAGGGGCTCAAACACATGACCATCAATACTTCAACGGTAGAGGTAAAGTCATGACACATCGCACCAACAGCAGGTCAAAGATATGATTCAAACTCACTACCAGGTCAAGGATAGGGGTTGAAACATATGACCAACATTACCAAGAGTAAGTCAAAGGAAGAGTATCAAATAAATTACCAAAGGTAAGGTACCAAAGTCAAAGGTAGAGGTTTAAACCCATAAACAATAGTAGGTAAAAATAAATATTATTATTTGACCACTTTCTATACGTTCTGCGTTGTAGAGCTTCGGGAAACAGTGAACACACTTCTGGAGGACAAGAAGGAGTTTGTCTGTCAGATCCACAACCAGCAGAGACAGATAGAGGAGCTCACTACACAGGTAAGCACATCACAACACTAAGAGCAGTCTTAACAAAGTAGAAACAGGCTAAACATCAGCAGAGCCTTTCAGTCATAATTACCACAAAAAAAGTCTTCATGAAAATAAGGGCTATAAGGGCTAATCCATGCTATTTTCCTGCAGCGATTACAATTGGAGATTTTGTTCTTATGTAATACAAATCTTAAGCTACTGACACCACAATTCAAATGATTCATGATCTGAATCAACGGTTAATGTTTTGGAAGACTATGATTTTGAAAATGTGCAATATGATCGTGTGTCCAGTCGGAGAGAGAGCAGGCGGAGATGAAAGAGCTTCGGGAAACTATCGAGCAGCAGAGTAAAACCATCAAGAGGTTCAACAGAGGTGAGTCCCTCACACCAGACCACCTCAGACTACTGGAACCAGGTCAACACAGCTTCATAACTCTCATATATAACCTTATATCCAGACAGAGTCCTCCATCGCAATGTGTTTTACGTCCTCTTCATTTGCTTCATTTGCTAAATGTGAGATTCATGTTAAATATCTATGGGGGAAGGAATCCTTTTAATAACCCTAACAGGAGGTTAGTAAATACCCAGTTCCACCAATGACCTGAGTTTCCCCATTGTCCACAGTCTGCCTGTAGGCATCCTCTAGACCTAGCTTTCTAACCCCTACCTGCTCCTTAATGTCCAGTCTGCCTGTAGGCATCCTATAGAGCTAGCTATCTAACCACTACCTGCTCCTTAATGTCCAGTCTGCCTGTAGTCATCCTAGAGCAAGATATAAACCCCTACCTGCTCCTTAATGTCCAGTCTGCCTGTAGTCATCCTAGAGCAAGATATAAACCCCTACCTGCTCCTTAATGTCCAGTCTGCCTGTAGTCATCCTAGAGCAAGATATAAACCCCTACCTGCTCCTTAATATCCAGTCTACATGTAGGCATCCTATAGAACTAGCTATCTAACCCCTACCTGCTCCTTAATGTCCACAGTCTGTCTGTAGGCATCCTATAGAGCTAGCTATCTAACCCCTACCTGTTCCTTAATGCCCACAGTAGTCTGCCTGTAGGCAATCTACATGTCATCCTAGAGCAAGATATCTAGATATCCTGCTCCTTCATATCCATTCTGCCTGTAGGCATCCTATAGAACAAGATACCTAACCCCTACCTGCTCCTGACTGAATGTATGTATTTGAATTCACTGAAGTTGCTGTGTATAAAAGCTGCTGCTGAATGACTAAATAGTAAATAGTAGGACGTGTGTAAACCAAACACTTCCTGTGTGTAGTGTCCATGATGGCAACCCAGGAGTATGAGGGCCTCAGAGACCAGCTGGACCTGGAGCAGAGCCTCAGAGTGGAGGCAGAGACCTACGCCCACGAGGTGAGACAACGTACCCGCATGATGGTACCGTGAAGTGTGACTCCTCGGCTCCACATAACCATTTAATGACCCTAATAATCAGGGGAAGGTGCTCCACTGTCTAATTAAGCATATATATTGTGTTTATACAACAGTTCTACAAGCACCATTTATTTGTTAACAGTAACAAGCGACAACACATTATGATTTGTTTGTTTGTTTTATCATTTTTTTCACTCCACCAACACAAATAGTTTGGCAACTGGACCGGAACTGGACTGTTGCCAAGCAATACAAACATTTTCCTGCACACTAGCTTTCTACTTTGTGTAGGTCTACGCGTTACTGCAGGCCAGCTACTTTGTATCATGTGCATTTATCTGTATGTTTCCATTTATTGTGCAACCAGTAAAATAGTGTGTTCACAGTCGCTTGGATGGCATGTGTGAGTTTACAGCTTACAATCATTAGTGTAGGCTATTTAATCGTTATTAGAAACACCTGTAAAGCTGAATGATACATGTATAGTTAAAGTCCCATTGCTGTTATACTCTATATTAGCACTCATGGACTGCCTCTTGTCCAATGAAATTACTTGGTCTGAACTAACTGTTGAATAATTGATGTTATTTTTTTATTAAACGCATGAACACACACCCTTTGGAGCACATATAACGGCAAGTTGACGTGGCACTGATGGCGATGCGATGAGGCACTTTTTTTTGTTTTGCGTGAACAGTAAGCATTGATGGACTACAGTAGATGCAGTAAAACTTTATATAATAGACTACAATATGTGTAAGCTGTGTTACCCACTTCCCTCTTACCACCTTCATTTGTATACGTTGTAACCTTGTTTCATGACATGCACATAAAGATATACTATAAGGTGTCAAAGTTTGAGTAGTAGTAGTAGAAATGCCACTTAATTTGTTGTAGAATATTGGGAGAATGGTATATAACAAGTGTCCCTCAACTCTTACCTTCCTTACCTAAACACACACATACATGCACACACACACACACACTCACACTCACACACACACCCCAGATGCTGGTGAAGCAGAAGGAGGCCAACAGGCAGAGTGTGATCCTGCTGCAGAACGCAGAGCCCAGCATGCAGCTGCTCAAAGCCCTAGAGGACATCGCCACGGTTACTAAGACGCTGGAGGACGAGAGGCTGCAGCATCAGCAGAAGGTACCGTCATCATCTCCATCATCCTCATCATTACACTATCACTATCAAAACTATCATCATCACCATGGTCATATCCAACATAAATGCATGTTTGGTTTGAGATGTGTTTAAGACTTGAGATTGGCATTCAGAGTGCATCTTATTTATGGAACCGAAACACCCGAATCCCATATTTAAATGGCTTTCTGTATGTGTGTGTGTGTGTGTGTTTGTGTCTGTGTGTGTGTGTATATGTGTGTCTCTGTGCGTGGGTATGTGTGTGTGTGGGGGGGTGTGCGCGTGCCTCTGTGTGTGTGTGTGTGTGTGTGTGTGTGTGTGTGTGTGTGTGTGTGTGTGTGTGTGTGTGTGTGTGTG